>NC_069413.1:65829437-65850829 GCF_026875155.1 Cherax quadricarinatus | reverse complement strand
TTTTTTTCCCCCCCCTTTTGTAAAGGTTTGTTTTTATATGAACAAAGAGACCCATTTTTTCAGTTTTTTAAAAGAACATATGAAGAAGGAGTACTGCAACAGGCCTACTTGTCCATGATAAGCATGTCCAAGTCACCTATTGACCTAAGCTGTCAGGTCCACCTAAGAAGGAAGGAACAATGCATCAGACCAATGGCCCAAGTCAACCGGGCCAACTCACACTGACCCACAACCACTCATGTATTTGCTAACCTATTTTTAAAACTACACGAAGTTTTAGCTCAATGATGCTACTTAGGAGTTTGTTCTACTCATCCACAAACTAATTACCAAACCAGTGATTTCCTATATCCTTTCTAAATTTAAAATTTTAAATAAAATTTTAAAAACCATTGCTGCAAGTTCTGTCTTGGTCAGATACTTTTAGCACATTATTTACACCCTTATATTTATTCCTGTTTTTCCATTTATAACATCATTTTATATTCTCCCTAATTCTACGCCTTTTTAGGGGAGTGCAGATTCAGGGTCCTCAGTCTGTCTCACAGGAAAGATTTCAATACATAGGATCAACTTAGCCCATCCTCCTTTGTGTTTTTCTAGTGCTTTATATCCATTCTGTAACATGGTGACCAGACTGTGCAGCATAATTTTAAATGAGGCCTAAACAATGATATATAGAGTTGAAGAAAAACCCTGAGGACTCCTGTTATTTATACTTCTTGAAATAAAGCCAAGAATTCTATTTGCTTTATTGTGAACATTTACACACGTTGCCTTGGTTTTAGATTACTGCTAACCAGAACTCCTAAATTTTTTTTGAAATTCAGTGATAAAAAACCCTTTCGGTGTCGGTCCCATAATTTATGGCTTTGAAGTCAGTTTTGGTCCTGTAATACTATGCCAAAATTCTACTACCTTAAAATCTTGCAGGAGAAAGCTGGTAGGCCTACATGTGAGTGAATGGTGTGTGATCAGTGTGCACATAAAAAAAAAAGAAAAAGAAAAGCAGCACAGTGCATGGGGAAAAAAATGGAAATGTCTTTGGTTTAAAACAGTAAATTTTTCGTGTATTTTTGTGTAACTTTTATGGCTGTATTCTCGTTTTCTTGGCCCCCTTTCATAGAATGAAAAATATATTACAGAATAGAGATGATTGTGAATGGTTCACAGACTGAAGTTGTGGAAATTGAGCTCAAGTAGCAGAATTGTTCGATTCTTTCCAATGTTCAGAGTAAACAAATCACGTCACACATCCAATACACGTCAACTGGGTGGGTCCAAATTTCATTCGTGAATGCGCTGATATTATTTTATACAATTATACAGAGTCTGAATAACAAAAAATCTTCAAATTTTTGTGTGAATAAAATTCAAAATGAAAAGCATGCGTAATATAAGAAGGGCCTGGAGACGTGGGCTAATGAATAGAGAAAAATGTTAATTTTAGTGCCAGGAATGTCTGGATTTTTATTCTGGACCCTATTTTGAAACTGGCTGTATTGAATTTTGTTTGAAATTTGCCAATTAGTAATTTTTGATCACTTTATTGGATAGTTGAAAATAGGTAAATAGGTAGTGTCTTGCACTAAATTGATAGAATAAAAGGAGCTCTAGCAAATAGCTATGGGGTTTGGTTGACTGGAACAATGGAATTGGCCCAAAATAGGGTTCAAAGTGAACAAAATCGCCAATGCGTAAATATCGTGAGACTGCTAACTTCGTGAGACAAAATTTCCCCGTAAGTTTTCTTCAAATTTTTTTACTTTTGGTTTCACTACCTTCAGAAAAATATTCCCTGTCATTTTCATAGTTTTTTTTTTTTTAAATTCTTCAATCCATTAGTAAGCCTGCAAGTGGGGGTCACAACATTAAAGAGTTAAGATTTACATTTAGTTTATAAATGTTGTGGTTATTTTCTTTTCCAATGCATAAAAATTTGCATTTGTCTAAATAAAACTGCATTTGCCACTTCACCAACCACTGCATCAGTCCATTCAGATAATTCAGTATTTGTGACAAATATTTGCCATATGCGACTGATACAGTTCACAATGTGCACTGTATGGTTTTATGTGGGAATTTTAAAAGGGGGTTAGAAAACTTGCCAAAAGGGTTAGAAAACTGCATATAGGAAAAAACCCTTTATTTAAAAAAGGACTAAAGTATTATGGAATCCTTATTAATTTTTTTCACATCCTTTTATAAAAGGTTAAGGGATTCCTGAAGTTTTTCAATTTTCGGGAAGGGAACCTTTTGTTTTAGAAATGGCAAGGAAAAAATTTTGAAGAATTTCCCCCAAAAACTTAATGAAACACTAACTGGGTTTGTAAAAAATAAAGAAAACCGGAAATCCCTTAAACTGACTTATCTCTTCCAAAATTTCATTTAACCACACCCAGTTTTTACCTCAACTCATGGTTTGGTCACTTGTTACATTTTTCAACTTGACAATGCCTAAAGAGCTTATCTTCTTCCAGGATTCTTTAACACAATGTTTCCTTTTACACCACACATTGCTTTCCCCTTTCACCATATAAGGGTTATAGGCCATTGTGTTTGTTTAAACTTGACAAAGCCTACAGAGTAGCATAACTTTCTTCAAAAGGATTCCAATTAACTGCAATTTCTCCTCTCTTTACCCAACGTGCTGGTATTTCTTTGCAATTAGCTATCCACCTTCATCAGTTTGAATGATGCCATTCATCAGTCAATTGTTTTTCATGAGGGTTCACTGCTGGCACAATCTGTGGTGGGTTACTAGTAGTTAAAATACAATTCCAGATGAAATCTTGCAGCAATCACCAGCAAATTTAAGTGCTAAACAATCCATTAATTACGACACAATAGTTTTTCTCTTTTTCTCATTAGTGACCAAAATGCATCCTCACAAGAGGTTCTGTAATAACTGGACTGATTTTTTATTTTCAAAAAAACCGGCCAATCCACCAAGGCAGGGTGGCCCAAAAGAAAAACGAAAGTTTCTCTTTTTAAATTTAGTAATTTATACGGGAAAGGCGTTACTAGCCCTTGCCCCCGGCATTTTAGTCGCCTCTTAAAAACACGCATGGCTTCGGAGGAAGAATTCTGTTCCACTTCCCCATGGAGATAAGAGAAATAAACAAGAACAAGAACTAGAACGAAAATAGAGAAAACCCAGAGGGGTGTGTATATATATGCTTGTACATGCATGTGTAGTGTGACCTAAGGGGAAGTAGAAGTAGCAAGACTACCTGAAATCTTGCATGTTTATGAGACGAAAAAAGGACACCGCAATCCTACTATCTGTAAAACAATTACAGGTTTTCGTTTTACATTCACTTGGCAGAACAGTAGTACCTCCCTGGGTGGTTGCTGTCTACCAACCTACTACCTTAAAACTGGACTGAATATTAGATGAAAATATCAACATATTCATGAATTACATTTAAGACAAATTTCATAAGGATTAGTACATAAGTACACTAAGCCTTCCACCCCTTTCCCATTACTTGATTATTATAAAAAAAAAGAAGGGCTAAACCACTTAGTCATACAGCGCTGCCCACCCTACCCATATATTTATGGGAAGTGAGAAGAATTTACATTGCCACTTGCAAGCATGGAGGATTAGGAGTTTTTCCTATCCTTTGAGAGAACCTTTTCCTCACTGATCTCCAAATTTCTTAATACCTATATTTATGATGCCTAACATCTTGCTTTGATATGGTAGCTTCCCACGTATTCTCCACTTATTTATTTTAAACTGGGCTTTAATTGTTAACAAAATTTAGAACTTGAAACTTCTATCAAAGAATTTTACAAGTTACTTAATGAGGTCATTCAACACTGAATGGAAGACCCTGAGGATTGTTCTCAAACTAATACAAGAAATTAGCATCCAAACATAGGTGCAAGGAAAAAAATAAGCAAAAATTATGTAAGATTCAAAGTGTAGCACGATTTCCAAGTGGTGAGTACTCTTTCAAGATCATTTACTAAATAACTGCATTGGAAAATTAAAATACAAAAATGCACCACCAAATGGAATTCTGTGAAAGGCCTAACAGGTAAATTACATTAAGAAATCTAAACCAATACATTTACATTACAGGACAAAACCATATTAGAAAAAATCATACATCTAAGTTATGCTAAGGAAACATATACTGTATTTGTTTTGAAACTACAGTACATAACTGCTTTCATGTATCATAACCAACATACAGAAAGTCTAAACATAATATGTACTGAAATTCTCTAACCTCTTGTAAACCTGGTAGTTTTAGCCATTTTCTCCATTTTAAGGAAGAAAAGGCATACTAATAAGAAGTAAGCAAGGAGGAAACACTGCAATAGGCCTGCTGGCCCATACTAGGCATGTCCTTCACAAATCCAACCCACTAACAAAACTTTTGCCCAACCCCTTTCAGCACTACCCTAAACAATAAGAACAAAAAAAGGAGGAACACTACAACAGGCCTACTGGCCCATACTTGGCAGGTCCATGTCAAAAACCAACCCACCAAAAAAAATTTTTTGCACAACCCATCCCCAGCTCCACCAGCAAAAAGGGCCCCAACGACCCCCTTTCCCCTTCCAACCAATGTGCAAGTTATGTTCAAATCCAACCCCTCTCACTCATAATAACATAGAAAGAAGTAACACTGCAGTAGGCCAACCAGCCATATTTGGGCAGGTCCCCCTAAATCTAAAACCAAACCCCACAAACAAAAATACCTCCCCAACCCACCTTCTACTCCATTCATGGTTAGAAGCTTTGATAATCAGGGCACTTTTAAAAAAGGGTTTACTGAAGGAGCTGAAGCACCTGGTCCATCACCAGGGCATTAAAAGAGCTGAAGCACTTGGTCCGTCACCAGGGTACTGAAGGAGATGAAGCACATGTTCCCCACCAAGGTACTGAAGGAGCCAAAGCACCTGGTCCATCACCAGGGCACAGGGGGACCCAAAGCACCTGGTCCATCCCGGGGCATGAATGACCCAAAGCACCTGGCCCATCACCGGGCCCGCTGAAGCACCTAGTCCTCACCGGATATTGAAGGAGTTGAAGCACTGGTCCATCACTAGGGCACTAAGGGAGCGAAGCCCTGGTCCTCACCACAGCACCAAGGGAGCTGAAGCCAAAAACCCCTGTTTATAAAGCACAAGAAAGGAAGAAATCCCTGCAGTAGGCCAGGTGGCCCACTCTATGCAGGTCCCCCTTAACCCCAAAATCAAACCACAAACAAAAATCCCTGCCCAACCCCCTTCTACTCTAATGGAATCAGAAAGGTCAATATCACCAGTTAAAAGGTCTGAATATTGACTCCAAAAATCTGGAACCGCCAAATTTATTTCTATGTATGTAAATGGTTTAAACACTGCACTATCAGATGAGAAAACTCAGCCCTCTGCTTGTTTTTTTTTTTTATTTAAGCTCAACCAAAACAAGAGATGTTTGATTTTAAACATATATTTACAACAATTTGAACTTATTATTGCAATATGTCTATTCAGGATTAAAATTATATACCTGCTAAGGATGCTGGTGACTGATATACAATTTTACAAATGTAAAAGCTGTCACAAGTATCGGTTTTATTGAAAATAGAATGTTGGAACTCATACCTAGAAATGTTTCAAACAGAAAATGAATTCACTATTAATTAGCAAGCAGAATAACTGAATAAATTATAGACTGGAGTAAATTTTTCTAGGGTTATTATGAACTACAATATTGGAAAAAAACGACAATACGTATATGATCTGAAGACAAAAAAATGACATAGCAAATTCTTCAGTAATGCATGGGTTATGTTCCTGAGAATCGCCACTGCGTGAAGAAAATATGGAAAAATTAGGTAAAAATTCCCGGCATTTCCAAATTTGGTAAAATGGTAGAAAATTAGCGACTAAAATGTTAGGTAAATGGACACTGATGCAACTAATGTGACATTTTATTGTGGCAATGATTCGTTCACATTAGTTGGGATAAGCCCTCATTTACCTAACATCTCCAAATTTGCCAATTTTTTTTTTTTAATAGTCTATGAGTTAAATATATTTAAAACATACAATTTAACTTACCTTACATTGTGTTAGTAAAGTGGGGAGGGTTTGGGAGAGTTTAACCCCCCAAACTGTCCAAACGTAGACTACGTTCCCTCGCGTAGCGCTCTGAACGTAGATCTACTTTTTTTTACATGCTTTCAAGTGGGGAAAATTAAGGTTTTGGGGCACTAGGCATGTTAACCCTTTGAAGGTCGAGAACTCTGCTCACAAACTTGCTCCCAGGGTTGAAGAATTTAAAAAAAAAAAAATTATGAAATGATGGAAAACTTACAAAATTATGCTCTCGCAAGTTAGCAGTCTCAGCAAAATTTAAACATTGGCGATTTCATCCACTTTGAGCCCTATTTTTGGGGCCCAATCCATTGTTCCAGTCGACCAAAATCATAGCTGTTTAGCTAGAACTCCTTTTATTCTATGACCAAATACAAGAAACTGCCCATTTACCTATTTCAACTACCAAAAATGAAGTGATCAGAAATTACTAATTTGGCCAATTTCACACAAAATTTCAAGGCCAATTTCAAAATTTGGGTCCAGAATAAAATAATGTAGACATTCCCGGCACTTAAAATAAACATTTCTCTGTTCATTGTCATGTCCCCAGGTCCCTCTTATATTAGGCTTGTTTTCATTTTTAATTTTTATTCACCAAAAAATAGAAGATTTACTGTTATTCCGACTACTGCATAATGGTAAATAATTGTATAAATTTAAAGTCAGGTATTCGTTGAGTGCATATTAGACGGGGCAGTTGCGTGTATTGGACACGTGACGTGTTTCATTTACTCCCGAACATCGGCTAACATCGAACATTAAGCTACTCTGAGCTCAATTTCAAGCTACTTTTAGTCTGTAAACCATTCAAATTATCTTATTTCGTAGTATATTTTCCATTCTGTCAAACAAGACCAAGAAACCAAAAATACAACCATAAAAACCATATGAAATACACCCAAATCGCTGTTTTACACCCAAAAAATGGTTAAGATTTTTTCTCATTTTTGCACCCGCCTGCTGCAGGATTTTTTTTATATTGTCACACTGACCATGCAGACCCTATTCTCTCACATGTAAGCCTACCAGCTTTCTCCCACATGATTTGAAGCTGCTAGAATTTTGGCATAGTATTACGGGGCCAGCCCTGGCTTCAAAGCCGTAATATTATGGGACCGACCCTGAAAAGGTTAAAAGGAAGAGGTGAGTATAGATATTTATCGGCAAACACTTGATACATATCAACAAGTAACATATAAGCCATATTTCTTTTCTGAACTGCAACTAACAGAAACCCACCACATCTATACAAAATGAATATGTAGCAAAGATAGCTATATATGATAAAGCCACATAAAAGAAAAATTTAATAAAAAATATCATAGCATGCACATGCACACGCACCCCCACACACACCCAACGTGCATGCATCCGCGCACGTGCGAGGATGCGTTTTGACAGCATTCTCAACTCGCACACTGGGCATGTTTATGTCTGCTGTCCCTATTCATCTAGTAAGCTGCTAGTCAATGGTTGTGGGTTGTATCCTGGGGAAATAAGACTGACGGTCCTTGAGGATGCACAGACTATGGGTTATACTGGGTTACTAACCCTCCAGGTCAATAATCCAAACAAAATCTTGACTCAGAATCGTAAGGTATGGTTTAACAAAACTTCTCACATACATAAAAAACACACAAATACATATATACATACTGTACATATATCATTCATTATATGGAAGAGGACATCTACTACAGGTAGAGGTAAATACTTATCCTCTACTGTTTCCTGTATACTGGAAATTTTATGAATAAACTGATTATACAGTAATACTAAATACACTACTTTCAGAAAATTCCAATGTGTCTGGTTCATTGCAGATTAGATTACTGCAAATAAATCACAATTAGGATACTTACTCTTTATGATGATATGCTTGTTGGGATGGCTTATGCTCCAAATGATGATCATTGTGTCCAGGGAACCACTAGCCACCAGGAGACTGTCAGGACTCCAGGCCACACAGTTGATTCTTGCATTGTGAAATCCCCATTCTATCTTGTTAAACTTCTCATATGAGGGAAGTGAATAAACTACCACCTGGAATGAGTAAAATTTCTTAATTTCTATTACTGCTTATAATTCATGCAACAAAATTAATTAACAGATACTTCTTATTTGAAAATGATAACATTATGCTCATTCAGAAACTGCATTCTGCCAAAACTAAAAATTTAGTAAAATTTCATTTCCAATGGTACTGTATGCATTATCTAGGATCATAAAATATTAAATTATTTATTGTACAAATGGATTTTTTTTATTAACCCTTAAACTGTCCAGGTTGTATGATCTATGTTCATTCGCGTAGCACTCCAAACGTAGATCTACGTTTTATTTTACATGCTTTCAAATGTAAAAAGTAGATCTACGTTTGGAGCGCTAGGTGAGTGAACGTTGATCTACATCTGAACATGTATGGTATGGTTTGTTTACATCTGAACAGTTTAACAGTTAAAGCTAATTTTATTTTACCTTTCGGTTATGCATCACAGGCAACAAGGAAATGATTATCCGGAGAATAAGCCAAATCAGTAACAGGACCAAGATGTTCCAAAGTAGTTTTCTGAAATTAATTACAAAAAGTATATTTTCTTCTTTGTAAAGGATAAAACTTAATGCATTTCAAATTGTCACATACAAAAAAACAAACTTCAGTAGAATAAACTCTAGCATGTGACAAAACCTTGATGGAATGCTTTTTACTATACTAATATGGTGCAAAAGAGAGAGACCAGAATTAATTCTTATTTAATGAATATTAGCAGCAGCATAAGCAGAGAGTAGTACTACAAACCTCTGTTAAAGTGTTGCCACTAAGTGTATACACATGGATGAGGTTGTCAGCACCACCTACAGCCACCTCACTGCTGCCATCTCTGGATGATGATACACACAGACCATCCCAATTGATAGGGAAATTCCAACTTTCTTGTCATTGCGTATAATACAAATCTTGAAGTAAAAGACAATTACATAAAATACAATATGAACAAGACATATTCAAACTGAAGAAAACCATTATAAAGCAGTTAACATTGGTAAAATACGCTTTTTGATTAAGATGCAAACTGGTGTAAATCACCACTTTGAAATAGGAATCATTACTTTTTCTAGAAATCCTCCTTTTTTATCTTTCCAATTATTTGCTCAAAAAGTTAAAACATTTTAATGAATAAAAAATGCATAAGTAACATATAAGGAATTTTTATTTAGGACACATTTCTCACCAGGATCATTCTCAAACCATTAGACTGAAAAAGTTCCTGTTGAGCAGAGCAACTAAATAAATGTTCCCTATACGTTGCATGTGTGTCTTTGTTGGTACCGGTTACATGTACAAATTTATCTAAAAATTACTGTATAAAACATACAATAATGTGAAGGAGAATGTATGAGAGCATAGCAGTACCAATACTTTTATATGGGTGCAACACATGAGTTGTGAATGCTGCAGCAAGGAAGTGGCTGGAGACATGGAAATGTCATCTCTGAGGACAATGTGTAGTGTAAAAATTATGCAGAGAATTTGTAGCCTGAAGATCAGGAGGTGCAGAGTTACTAAAAGTATTATCCAGAGGGCTATGGAGGGGTTCTTGACGTAGCTTGAACATTTAGTACATGCTGGTTCCACAATTCAAATTGTGCAGTTGGCTCTACATTAAGTTTTCCAGTGAAAGTGCTTCTGCTAACCACACTGCCCAAGGGAATTTTCTTGCTGATTACAGGAAATTATTTCTTGAGGGTGGCTACAAGCCACAAAAGTGAAAAGTGCACTGCGATTCAGAAAGTGAAAAAATGTACTTCAGGGAAGTAAAGGATCACTTCAGCTTGCTACTCCGTGGTAATGCATCAGTGGTCGTCACATACATCTTTGAAGCCAGTCCCTCACGTAGTTCTCACTCAGATAAGCTTTGAGTAAATGTGAGATATGGCCTATATACGAGAGAATGGATCTGTGTGGTGAGTGGTGTGTAAATGGTTTCTATAGTTTTATTACTATTCTTGATATCATTTGTTAGAATGGAAGACATACTACTGAAATTGACATGATTTTAGTTTATTTCATGACTGGAAATAACTTGAAATTGGCTCAAAGTAGCATATATATTGGATTTTTGCCAATTTTCCAGAAGACAGGTAAGACCCCTACACACCCAGTCTGCTTTATGGGTTTTTAATAAATGTGATTCAATTATTGGAATGCTGTAAACCATGACAAATCATAACTGGTTATATTTTATTATCCAGAGAATACTGTAAATCTCCTACTTTTGTGTGATTATGAAATAAAAATGAAAGGCAAGTGTAATACAGTAGACCCACGGTTTTCGTAATTAATCCATTCCAGAAGGTTGGCCGAAATCAAAATGACTGAAATCTGAAGTGATATTTCCCACAAGAAATAATGTAAATTCAATTAATCTGTTCCAGACATCCAAAAATATTAACAAAAAATACATTTTATAGAGAATAACTAGAGTTTTACATACAGAAAACAATGAGAAATAAATATAAATAACTAATTTTAATGATAAATGAACATTACATACTTTATTGAAGACTCTTGTTAGCTCTTCCCTGTGGTTGTTCACCAACTCTTCCAGATCCTGGCCACTCATATCCAACCCCTACCTACCAAAGCCATATTATTACCATCGACATACCATGTTCACTGAGTTGAATCGTTTCTAACAACTACCTTTAGATGCCATCATAAACAAAGGGAGAAGTAACGAATAATTCATGCCGTGAATTGTAAACAAAAGCTTATGTATTAAGGGTGGTTACTGGGCCAACGCAGATTCATACAGTTTTCTCTAATGCTGGACCAGAGAAAATGTAATGTTTACCCTCCACCGCATATAAACAATGCATGTTTATATGCTATGTAACATGTTTCTTACATAATTTTGAAGTAAATACATAGATGGATTAATGAAAATATCTAAATTAACCTAAAATAAGACATTTAATGTGCCAAGAGTGAGTCATGAACGTACGAGTGGCCCAGGCACACGCGTCTGGTACCAATGATTTCCAAGCAGATGTACAAAACCTGGGGGGAATTTTCACCGAAAAGAGTGATCAAAAATTGAATTGTACGATTTCCACACCAGCTGAAAACTGGGGGGGGCTACTGTATATGAGAGGTCTGGGGCATGGTTAATGAACAGAGGAAATGTTGTTTTAGTGCCAGGAATATTTACATTGTTCATTTTGGACTATACACTGGACCCCTGAGTTTCATGATAATTCGTTCCAGAGAGTCAGCTGAATGGTGAAATTCACGATTGGCAAAACCATTTTCCCCATAAGAAATAATGGGGATCCAGTTAATCCGTTTCAGACACCCAAAAGTATTAACAAAAAAAAAAATTTTTTTAAAGATTAAGTATAGATTTACATACAGAAAACATGACAAATGAATATAAAGCACTAATAATATAGATAAATGAACATTGAACATCACACTTACCTTTATTGAAGACTCTTGTTGGTGTATGGCAGACAAGTAGGAGGGGGGAGAGAGAAAGGCGAGAGGCAGGAGAGTTATTATGCTTCAATATAACGCTAATATCATCTCTACAGCTTATTTGTCTATCACAGTTCATCTGACATAATAAACAATATTAATAACATAGAAACATGATATATACTCTAGAATGAATAAATGTTATATCATATGTGAGGAGTAACTGTTGGGGGTGGTGTTGTTGGGTTTATAAGGGCCACTGAGAAAAGCTGTACATATTAGTAGTGGTGAAGGCGGAAGCAGAAGACACCAATACTATTCACAATGAAACAATGTACGTAATTTATAAATAAGAAATATTTACACTTACCTTGGAGATGTTGTTTAATTAGTTTGATGGAGGAGATACTGGCAGAGGTTTAGGGTGGTGGGAGATAGCAGGGCGTGTATGTTTGGTGGCCCTATACACCTCCCATAAAACATCGGAGAGTTACTTTCGTGTCGTTTTTCTATCGCTGAATCGCTTAACTTACTTTCTACACTGTTGATGCTACACTTCATTGCTGGCTGGCACTATAGCTTTTATCGATACCTGCTCCTTTAGTATTGTACATATCGTAGAATCACTGAAGAAGGCACATTCTCCCCTCTCTCTTCCTCCTCCACTTTGGTACAGTGGACCCTCGGGTAACGGTGGCATCGGCTAATGCCAAAATAGGATAGCGGCACGTTTTTGTGTCAAAATATTGGCTCAGCTAATGCCCGAGAACTCTGCTAAGGACATTCGTCCCAAACGTGTCCGTGCAGCCTGAGCCCATGTACAGCCAGTGTGCCATTGTTTACAAGCCAGGGAGGACGATTCCACACGTACATGCGATATATTTTGTATTATTCCATTGTTTTTATTGCTTGTAACTGCTAAATAAGCCACCATGGGCCCAAAGAAAGCTTCTAGTGCCAGCCCTGTAGTAAAGAAGGAAAGAAGCACAATAAAAAACTCGTAGCAAAGTACCAAAGTGGAGGAGGAAGAGTGAGGGGGAATGTGCCTTCTGCAGTGATTCACTGATTCTACAATATGTACAATACTAAAGCAGCAGGTATCGATAAAGGCTATAGTGCCAGCCAGCGATAAAATGTAGCATCAACAGTGTAGCAAGTAAGTTAAGCGATAGAAAAATGACACGAAAGTAACTCTCCAATGTTGTTGGATGTGTATAGGGCCGCTGAACATACACCGGCCTGCTGTCTTCCACCACCCTAAACCTCTGCCAGCATCTCCTCCATCAAACTAAATAAACTAACATCTCCTCCAAGGTAAGTGTAATATAAAAGTGTAAGTAAATACAGTACGTATAAGTGTAAATATAAAAGGACCCCAATGGAAATACGCAAGTCACTCTGACTTTTTGGGTTATCCTAGGTACTTTACACATATGCTGCTATGTATGATAATCTATGAACGTAACTGTATTTGCGTATACCTGAAATAAACTTATTTATAAATTAAATGTAAATATTTCTTATTTATAAATTACATAAACTGTTTAAGTGTGAATAGTGTTGGTGGCTTCTGCTGGTGCCTCCACCTCCACCACCACTAATATGTATGGCTTCTCTCAGTGGCCCTTATAAACCCAACACCACCACCACCACTTGGAAATAAAATGGTATAAAATACTGACACAATGGAATATAAACACTTAAGCAGTATAATGTGATCCTTTATTGACAATGTTTCGTCCACGCAGCGGACTTTATCAAGTCACAAACAGATCTACCTGGGTGAAACATAAGTGGCTATATATAGGATGGGAATACTGGGTCAGGTGGAGAAAGGTGCACGTGACAATCTTTGGAGTAGAGTGAAGAAGTCTAAAACTTGGGTAGCTTTTAAGAGAGATTGGATAAGTACATGAGTGGATCTTCTGCAGTGTTCCTTGATTCTTATGTTCTTATGTGGGATAGCGATGAAGAAGTTCTTGGCAAGAGGTTCAGCTGGATGACAGTAATAATACTGATAAAGATATCAAATTTTTTTTACATAAAACCCTAAAACCTCTATACAAACATTGCCCAATCAAAACGAAAAGATCACAAAAAAGAGGCTAAACAGCCATGGCTAACAAAAAGTATCTTCAAATCTATTAATAAAAAACACCAAATTGAAAAACAGTTCAGATTAGGCTTAATAACTGAAGAAATTTACTAACAGATACACATCAATACTCACAAAACTAATTCATAAATCAAAGCAAATGTATTATGAAATAGATTAGTGAAATGAAAGGTGACATGAAAAGTACCTGGCAAACACTCTCCAAATTTTGGGCTCAGGGAAATTGACTGGAAACAAGAGAGACTTACGTGCAACCTATAGACACGGCCAGCAAATTTAATGTCTTCTTCTCTACTGTAGGATTAAAGTTAGCGAGTCAAATTCCTAGCTCAAATACCCAGCCAAGCGAGTACCTCACTGGCAACTATCCAAATGCTCTATTTCTAGCTCCAACTAATCCCACTGAAGTCTCACTCATCATTAAATCATTAAAGAACAAATCAGGTGATCTAGATAACTTGCCGCCATTCATATATAAAAAAGCTGCACCAGAACTGTCGCCCATTATTGCAACAATGTTTAACAAATCTATAGCATCCTCAACCTTCCCATCTATCCTCAAGACAGCAAGGATCACCCCGATCCACAAAGGTGGAGATCCAACTGATTTGAACAATTACAGACTCATATCAAACTTGCCCTTAGTCTCCAAGATATTTGAAAAAACAATACACAGCCGACTTTATTCCTAACTTACATCCAACAACGCACGTAACCCATGCCAGTTTGGGTCTAGACCAAAAAAAAGTATGAATGATGCTATTATACAAATGCTTGGCCTAATATACACAGCTCTCGATAAAAATGAATATCCTCTGGGGCTCTTTATTGACCTAAGAAAAGCATTTGACACAGTTGACCACAATCTCTTGCACCTCAAACTGAATCATTACGGCATAAGAGGACATTCGCTTGACTACTTAAAATCCTATCTTAACGACAGACACCAGTATGTACATGCAAATGGAGTCAACTCCGCTATCCAACCGTAGTGGGGAGTACCCAGGTAGGTCCTAGGCCCCTCCTTTCATTCTCATCTACATCAATGATCCCCCAGTGCATCCCAAACTCTTAACCTCTCAGGTTTCTGCGTATAGTAGGCTTAGATTTCTAGTACTAGGGTTATTGACGTTACTAGGAAGCCTAAATTCAGCGCTTCAAACTACGAGAAAAGTGGTAGGCCCACTTTGAAGAATGGGTCTATGTGGTCAGGGTGCATGGGATAAAAAAATCCTACAGCACACAGTGCAGAATGAGAAAAAAAAAACTCCAACCGTGTTTTTGTTTAAAACAGCGACTTTGCAGTGTATTTTCATATGGTATTTTATGATTGTATTCCTAGTTTTCCTGGTCTCATTTATAAAATGGAAGACATATTACAGAAATTGAGGTGATTTTGATTGGTTTCATAAGGAAAAGTACCTTGAAATTGAGCTCAAAGTAGCAGAAATGTTTGATTTTTACCAAAGTTCAAAAGTAAACAAATCATGCCAAGCGTCAAATACACATCAACTGGTGAACCTAATATTGCACTGATATTATTTATATATTTCTACCCATTTCTACACTAATGCAGTAGTCTGCATAACAGTAATTTCTATTTTTTGAGAGAATAAAAATTCAAAGCAGAAAGCAAAAGAAATGTAAGAGGGGCCTGGGGACATGACTAATGAACAGAGAAAATGTTATTTTAGTGCCAGGAATGTCTGTGTTGCTTATTCTGGACCCTATTTGGAAATTGGCATCTGAAATTTGTGTAAATTAGCAAAATTGCCAATTTCTGGCCACTTTATTGCATAGTTGAAATCGGTAAATGGGGGTTTCTTGTCACTCATTTGATAGAAAAAAATGGCCGTTCTAGCAAAATAGATATATTTTTGTCGACTAGTACACTGAAATTGGCCGAAATGGGGCTCAAAAAGGGTGAAATCACAGATGCGTAAAACTCGTCGAGACGCTAACTTCACAGAGCATAATTCCGTAAGTTTTTCCACCAAATTTCATATTTTTGGGTTTGTCATTATGATCGGGAAAAGATTCTCTGTTATTTCAAAAGAAAAAAAAAAAATTTCCGAAAAATTTTCAACCCTGAGAACGAGTTTAGGAGAGGGAGGGCCTCTCAAACCTGAAAGGGTTTAAACCATTTCTATTCGCAGATGACACTACATATGTCTACTCCCATTCGACCCCAGCTGTGCTTGGAAAAAACGGGTAAACAATGAACTGCTAAAGTATTGGCTTGCTGTGCCCAACAAAACTCACTCTCAACATAAAAAAACATACTTCATGCTGTTTGGCAACAAAGCCTCAAATATTCAACTCAACATACTGTTAAATGGGTTCCTCTACATCAAGACACAGGGGAGGGAAAATTTCTAGGTTTTTCTCCTTGACTGTAATCTAAATATCAGGCCCCATACCCATCACATAGCCAAAAAAATTTTTTCCCAAAATCAGTAGGAATCCTTTCCAAGATATGATACTATGTACCACAAACAACTCTCCTTACTCTGTACCACTCTCAAATACAGTGGACCCCCGCATAACGATTACCTCCGGAATTGGACCAATTATGTAAGTGTATTTATGTAAGTGGTTTGTACGTGTATGTTTGGGGGTCTGAAATGGACTTAAACTACTTTACAATATTTCTTATGGGAACAATTCGGTCAGTACTGGCACCTGAACATACTTCTGGAGTGAAAAAATATCGTTAACCAGGGGTCCACTGTATATCCTTAACCCCTTCAGGGTTCAAGGGCCAAAATCTGAAGTGGTGCTCCAGTGTCCAAGAAATTTTGTAAAAAAAAAAAAAAAAATTTTTTTTCTTACAGAATTAATGAGCATATTTTGTGAAGGTAATAAGACAAAAAAAAAATTCTGATCAGTACTTACCGAGATACATGCCAAGAAGTTTGTCCAAATGATTTTGGGGGCGGCAACGTCAACGAATTCCACATACGCGCATTACTTTATTTAGCGGTTTTTGTAGTTTTTTCTTTTCTTTTCCAATTTTTTCTTGTTCCTACTAACATTTGGGGCCTAGAGACCAATACTGTATATAATGTATATATATAAACTCACTGTATTGAACACAATAACCACACTAAAGTTATTATCATATTGTTTACCACTGTTGTTTATTACAATAAACATGCACAAATCTTGTTTAATACTAATGTTTATATAAAATTTACATTTTTTACAATCACTGGACATGGTTTTAGAACTGCTGGAGCTTGTGGAACTCCTTGAAACAAGGCACCATGCACAAGGCACCTACTTTTCCTCACACAAAAACCCGAGTGTCTTTGCGTCTTTGTTGCCGTCGTTTTGTTTTGTGCCACAAGACGATGCATCTCTTCTGAGCAAATTTCTTCTGAGTTGAAGGAAGTTGTATTATGAAATGATCCCCTTCCCTCCTCAAACGCTTGGGTATATCCTGGAGTAATTCGAGGACCTTGTTGTATAGCAGGTGTTTTTACCTGGTACTTCATTATGAGTTGTCTGACAACAGACAAACAAAATTCACCATACGGTGGTCTGTTGCAGTCTTTATTTGGTACATATTATAGGGCATTGACATTGAAATGTCCATGAGATGGAAAGAAAAGTTTCATGTCCCACTTGTAACTCTTACGAAACAAATCAAAAAAACCCAATCTGCATGTCACATTTGTCAACCAAGCGCATATTTTGTTTTATAATCAATCATTGTCACTGGTTTTCAAATACGTTCATTAGCCCACTCGATCAACTTTGCCACTGTCTTGCATTTCATTACGGTGAATGGTTGTAAACAATGACATCCGTTTGCCCTACCACCGTAATGCCATGATGTCATTGGCAGTAAACACTGCACTTTCTTTCACCATGAGCACCTGCGTTGAGCCTGGGCATAGGGTTTACGTTTTAGAACGCACTGTCCCACCAATCTGTCTTGTTCACTAGCAGGAAATCACTGAGTAATTAGGCTTGTGTACCATTATCGGTATTTTAATGTATGCCCTTACCAAAGATAAGGTGCCATCATGTTTCTCACTACGTCACCTGAGATACCCAATAACATTTGGTTTTCTTTCAATGTTTTACTTCCGTGTATACAACAACATCCAACACCAGGCCACTGTCACAGTCACAGAGTACAAACAGTTTTTATACCAAAGCTTTTTCCTCTGCTCGGTATATACTGCTTGAAGGACAGTCTACCTTTGAAACAAAATCAAAGACTGTCAATTACAACGTTCTTGAATGGATAAAGTATATGCTAAATTTTTGTTTGAGATACATAAAACATTTCTAATTTGTTAACCTGTCACTTCTGTCAGGCCTGGGTTTTGTCAGAGAAGTGTAACATACGTAACAGTAAGATAACCTGTTCACTGGGATGATTTCACTGAAGCCCGGGGTAGAAATTAGCCGATCGTGGACCAGTATGCTTTATATTATGCTTATAGACTGAGCATAAGAAATATTGTTGCAAAAAGCAATACATTTCTGCAACAGTGTCTCTTCCACCTGTGTAGTCTTGACTGTGGTGATATGATCGTATTGGCCATGGTGTACTCAAAAATTATTTATACTTCCCTGCAATAGTTTCCATCAATGGCGGGTTTCAAAGAATAATTCAAAGAATTCCAGTTCTTTGGGGCCGTGGTTCCATTGGGGGCAAGTAGGTAGAATTCCACTTTGAGAGTCATCAAAGTGGTGGGGCTTGGGAACAAATTTGGGGTTTTGCTGCCCAAACCCAGATACGGTTTGCTGGTGGATAATGGACATCATAGGTGGTTGTGCGGGGGGAGTTGTGGTTGTGGTGGGCTGGTGGCTGACGCTCCTCTTTGTCCTTGAACTGAGGAGTCAGCAGCGTGGGTCCAGCCGGGCTGGTTTAGTCACGCTTTGGGGGTGCCACTACCATCACCCTTGCCACCAATCTACTGATGCCTGTGGTCTATCCATGCCAAGTGTAGCCACATCTTCTCACTATCACTATCTAAACCCGGGTGTAGGGCCATGGGATGTTTTCCGGGATGTACTCCGTCCCCTGGGCACAGCATAGGGTACACTACCCGAGGCATGCGGCGGCGTAACATACCGACGCTTCATGGTGAATTTATTCCTCACTATACTATTTGAATGATCGTCAAGCGCAATAAAATCACAATCTACGTCCTATCATCATCATTACTGAAGTCAGAGGCCTGGCCACGCGGGAAAAAATTAGGTTTATCTTGTTTTGAGGTACAACCGACCGTGAGTCACGAGTGCCCACACCAGAGATAGAAGGTTGAGGATCCGTCAGGGTTTCTGCACTATTATCGATATCCTGGTCATTCCTTTCGGTCACTAACTGATCAAAGCCATAGAATTATCTTCATTTCACTTCCCTCAGTGTCAGAACTATCAGATAGGAAGAGGAGAGTCCCAATTTTCCGGGGAGTGAGAGCTGACTTGGACGAGGGCATGGTGAACAAGGGTAACTGAGCCGGCGTTCCCACATGCTATGTGGGCCCTAGATTTTTTGTTTATGGTGCACACCCATCACGCAGACCCGTTCTCTCACATGTAGGCCTATGAGCGCTTCGAGCTAAATTTGACCCGGGGCTAGAATTTTGGGATAGATCTACAGTTTGGACACTCAACGTGAAGCCCTAGATCTATGGGACGGACCCTGAAAGGGTTTAAATCACCCTATGGTATTTATGCCTGGGGCTCAACCACTGCCAACCACCTTAGGGCCCTTAACCCCTTTTCAGGGTCAGCAGGCCTCTCCTAAACTTGTTCCAGGGTCGGAAAAAAATACTTATGAAATGATGAGAATCTTTTCCTGATCATAATGGCACCAAAAGTATGAAATTTGATGGAAACCTTACGGAATTAGCTCTCGTGAAATTAGCAGTCTCGACGAGTTTACGCATAGGCAATTTTGCCCTTTGACCCTATTTTCAGCCAATTTCACGTACTAGTAGACAAAAATCATACCTATTTCGCTAGAACTCCATTTTTTCTATCGAATGAGTACAAGAAACCACCCATTTTACAGATTTCAAACTATCCAATAAAGTGGTCAGAAACTGGCAATTTTGCCAATTTCACACAAATTTCAAAAGATGCCAATTTACAAATAGGGTCCAGAATAAACAAGACAGACATTCCTGGCACTAAAATAACATTTCCTCTGTCCATTACTCACGTCCCAGGCCCCTCTTACATTTCTTTTGCTTTCCACTTTGAATTTTTATTCTCACAAAAAAAATAGAAGATTTATGCTATGCAGACTACTTCATCAGTGTAGAAATGGTATAAATAATATCAGCGCATTTGTGAAAGAAAATTAGACTCACCACTTGACGTGTATTGGACGCTTGGCCTAATTTGTTTACTTTTGAACTTTGGTAAAAAATCGAACATTTCTGCTACTTTGAGCTCAATTTCAAGGTACTTTTCCTTATGACACCAATCAAAATCATCTCAATTTCTGTAATATGTCTTCCATTCTATAAAATGAGACCAGGAAAACTAAAATACAACCATAAATACCATACAAAAATACACTGCAAAGTCGCTGTTTTATAAAACCAAAAACACGGTCAGAGTTTTTTTTTTTCTCATTCTGTACTGTGTGCTGCAGGATTTTTTTTATACTGTGCACACTGACCACATAGACCCATTCTTTCATATGTAGGCCTACCAGCTTTCTCTCACTAGATTTGAAGGTGCTAGAATTTAGGCGTACTAGTACGTCAATAACCCTGGTGCGTAAGCCCGTACTAGTACGTCAGAAACCCTGAAAGGGTTAATAATCCAACAAAAAGCTGCTGTACGGGTATAACCAGCTCCTGTGCTAGACAGCACACCCACCACTTTTCAAAAGACTCAACTTGCTAAATATACAAGACATACACTCTTATTACTGTGCCTCCTACATATACAGAACTTTAAACTCCACTGATAAACCTTCCCATAAAAACTACTCCTTGACAGTTACAACTGAATGCACAGTCACAATACAAGGCATATGCACTTTTTAACATCCCTCAAGTCAGACTCTCACTCTACAGAACGCTATGCACATAAAGGCCGAAGATCTGGAACTCGCTACTGGGACAGGTCAAGGATCCCCAGACAGCTTATAATTTTGGACTTTGCTAAAAAATCATCTTGTCTCACAATATTAACTAAATCAACCAAACATCTGCTAACTAGTTTTATCATGTGACCTCCTGGCTTTTAATTCTGCTATTCCATAAAATATTACAACTGCACCATTACTAGTAAGTTAGATTCTGTACTAAGTTTACGTAAGATTTATTAAGTTCAAATAAGATTGTAAAACAGCTAACCATTATTCCATGTTCAGTTTTAAGTATCATTACTATGTACTATTATCTTAACTAGTTTTAATTAGTTACTATGTATTAGGATTAGTTTGCCCGAAATGCCTTGGCATGATAGTGGCTATCTCTGTACAGTGGACCCCCGCATTTGCGATATTTAATCCGTGCAAGAGAGCTCATTGTTATGCGAAAAATTTTTGTTAATGCGAATGAATTTTCCCCATAAGAAATAATGGAAATCAAATTAATCCGTGCCAAACACCCAAAAGTATGAAAAAAAATTTTACCACATGAAATTTTACATTTTCCTACACACAAAGAGAAGGTAATGCACAATAGTAGAGTATACATGACA
>NC_069413.1:65769921-65828937 GCF_026875155.1 Cherax quadricarinatus | reverse complement strand
CTAATCCCATTACTTAATTTACCATTTGTAATATTATATGACTCGTACTACCTCAGAATTGTAAATCTAATTATGTATGTGCTTAGCTAGGTATGTATCTAATTATGTATTTATCTAATAATGTATGATCAAATGTACTGCTCCATGACCTATATCAATATAGAGTAAGAATTAGTATTAGTCTGCCCAGAATGCTTAGGCATGCCCAAAATGCCTAGGCATGCTAGTGGGTTTTTTTGTAATTAACATTTTACAACATGTAAACCAAACATTGTAAGCTTTACAAGGAAATAAAAAAATTTATTTTAATTTTAATTTTTTTTTTAATTATGGGCACTCAGAGCCTAACTTACAGATGCAAAAGACATAATCTACATGTTCCTATAAACAGACGAAATATCAAAGAATTTACTCATTCACTAACCTGGATTTTGGCTGTGGTGTTGTGTGTTCTTTTCTGCTGCACAATGCCTCATATAACAAATATTTAAGATGTTATCCATGGAGAAGAATTACTTTTACACGAATAACCTGCACTTAAGAGACTAAAACTTATGATGACGTTTTGGTCCAACTTGGTCCATTAACTAGTCACACAGAAGCATAAAGGTAAAAGAACCAACATATATGTGAGAGGGGATAGGTGTGGTAGAATTACAGGAGGGAGTAGTAATAGTGGTAGTGGTGGTGGTGGTGGTAGTAGTAGTAGTAGTAGTAGTAGTAGTGGTGGTGATAGTGAAAAAAAGGGGGCACAGAGTGGAGTCTGAGTGAAGTAGTAGTTGTGGTAGTGTTAAAATAATAGCCTGAAAATCAAGAGAACAGTAGAGTAATGCAGGAGAGCTAATGCCAGATGGGAGTAAGATAAAATCCCTGTGGGAGGGAACCCCCAAAGGACAGAAGCTTTGAGCATTAGATAATGTAATGAGAAAGGAAGACATCCCAGAGACACAGCCAGGACTAAGATTTATATTAGCAGTGTTGTGTATTAGGGATACTTCATCAAGACAGCATCTGTGAAGGCTAGAAGAAAGAAAGAAAGAAACAACTTTATTTCTATGAAGTGGCATTCTGCACAGTATACAATTACAGTAATTGACACGTAAAACTACGTACAGTGGTCCCTCGTTTTTCGTAATTAATCCGTTCCTGGAGCCGTTACTATAAACGAAATTTACGATTTGCGAATCAATTTTCCCCATAAGAAATAATGTAAATACAATTAATCCGTTCGTGACACCCAGAAGTATTAAAGCAAAAAAATTTTTTACATGAAATATACATGTAGTACATAAACAATACAATGGGAAATGATGAATGAAACATTAACAGCGTAACACTTACCTTTATTGGAGATTCTTCTTAGTGTATGGGAGACTGGAGGAGGAGAGAGATTGGATTGTTTACAGTTTGGAAGGGGAATCCCCTTCCACCAACACCTCAGGTACCACTTGCTTCTCTGGGGTTGCTTCTCTTCTCTGTTTCTTAACCCTTTCAGGGTCCAAGGACAAAATCTGAAGTCACGCACCAGTGTCCAAGAAATTTTGAAAAAAAAAAAAATTATTTTTTCTTACAGAATTAAAGAGCATATTTTTGTGAAGGTAATAAAACAAAAAAAATTAGAATCTGATCAGTACTTACCGAGATACAGTGCCAAGAAGTTTGTAGAAAATGATGTGGTGGCGGCAACATCGACGAATTCCACATACGCGTATTATATTATTTTGTTGTTTTAGTTGTTTTTTCTTTTCTTTTCCAATTTTTTTCTATTCCTACTAACATTTGGGGCCTGAGAGACCAATACTGTATATAATTGATATATATATTTACTCACTGTATTGAACACAATAACCACACTAAAGTTATTATCATATTATTGTTTACCACTGTTGTTTATTAACCCTTTGAGGGTTTTGGTCGTACTAGTACGTCTTAGCAGGGGTTTTTGATACTGTACGCAAAAATTCTAGGGGGCCTCAAATCTCGCGGAAAAGGCTTAACCCTAGATGTGAGAGAATGGGTCTGTGTGGTGGGTGTGCGCATGGAAAAAATCTGGGCCCCAGGGGTGCTTGGGAATGCCATATAGTACCCCTTTCCACCGTGCCGCGGTAAGAAGTTCCTCACTCCTCGGCGAATTGGGACACTTTTTGTTCCCGTGACATTTTCAATAAGTTGGAAGTGCAGTGAAGATATTTAAAGGTTTGGTGAGGTTTTGACCAAAAACTAATCCATAATTGGGTAATAGTGGGGGAAAACCCCAGACAACCCACACCCTTTCCACCTCGGGTGCTGGGCTTCGTTCAGTTGTACCAGAATCAAAGGGGAAAACCCCCCCTTTTTTCCCCAAAATCCCAGATAAATGTAGCATTGGTGATGATAATGAAGTGATTTGAATACAACCTTCAAAATTTTTCCCAAAAATGGGGAGAGGAGGAGGCAGAGGAGGGGGAGGGTTTGAGGAGGAGGGGCAAAAGGGGGAGGCAAGAGGAGGAGAGGCAAAGAGGGGAGGAGGCAAGGGAGGAGGGGCAAGAGGAGGAGGAGGCAAGAGGAGGAGGAGAGAGGAGGAGGAGGGGAGGGAGGAGGGGGAGGAGGGGGAGAAAAGAGGGAGGAGGGAAAAGGAGGAAAGGAGGGGAGGAGGAGGGAGGAGGGGAAAAGAAGAAAAGTAATGATAACAATAATACATAATAAAATAATATAATAATACATAATAATATAATAATAATAATAATACATAATAATAATAATAGGGAAAATAATAATTGAAAATAAATGTTCACCCCTGACATAACAAGATAAGGGGGGATAACATCTATAAGTCTACGTTTTTATGGGGTAAATGAGGGGAGAGTGATGCCAAAAGATGAGTGAACATCGCCCCCCCTTTGTTTTTGCTGGTAACTAACATTTCGTCTGTCTATTTTTCCTGTCTGTCAAGCTCCCGTCTATCCATCAGCCTCGCTCAGAGGCCACAAACGCTCATCACTTTTTCTCACATCTTTAAGCGAGTAAGCATTTTTCTGGGTTTCTGGGTTTTCCCAGGAATTTATACATGTTTCTTGTATTTATGTGTACCTGTGAGACAGAGAAGACAAAGATAGAAGAGGGAGAAGATAAATTTAAAAGAATGGAGGAGGGGGAAACAGCATCCGACCCCATTGTTTTGACAGGCCGGGGGGGGAAAGAGTAATGACCAATATGTCACTTTGACACTGCCCTCCTTGTAAAATTTCCTATGGACGAGGGAAAAAAGGAGAAAAAAAGGGAAAAGTAGGGGGGAAAAGGAAGAAGAGGAGGGGAAAGGTAGTAGGAGGGGAAAATTAGGGGGGGAAGAGGAAGAAGAGGGGGAGGGGGGAAGGTAGGAGGAAGAGGAAGAAAAGGAGGGGGAGGAAGAGGGGGGGAGGAAAAGGAAGAGTAGGTGGGAAAAGGGGGGGAAGAGGAAGAGTATGAGGAAAAGTAGGGGGAAGAGGGGAAGAGGAAAGAAGGGAGGAGGAGGGGGGAACACTATACCTGGTACTGTACACAACATTTCTGTCTGTCTATTTTTTCTGTCTTCAAGCTCCCTGTCATCTGTTATCCCTCTACTCTTTCTCAGAGAGCCCCAAGCTGTGTCACACTTTTACTCAATCTTCAAGCGAGTATAGCACTTTGTTGGGGTTTCTTTTTTTATCCTGGAATTTATACTATGTATACTTGTATTATGTGTACCTGTGAACAGGATAACAGACAAAGAAAGAGAGGGACAAATTTAAGAGTAAATGAGGGGGAAAGATAAAAAACCATTGTGTTGACACCATGTTTTTAAAAGTTCCAAAGCTGCAGAACTAATAGAATATGTTCGTGAGTATATTGGTATATATTTTAGAACAATAATAATAAAAAAAATGTTTTTTTATTGTTTTTTTGTAAACAAGTTTTGTAAACAATATTTTGAAATTTTGTTTTTGTGCTTATTTGGGGTTGTATACAACGAGTGTAATATTACATTGCACCTTATTTGGTTCATAGGCCACATAGTTATGTGAAAAATAAAATAGGAAAAAAACAACAAACCTTTTAAAATAAAAGAAAACCCAAAGTTTCCGGGTGAGCGGCATCGCCGCGTTGCCATACGGGGCTCATTTCTGCAAACTTCTGCATCCATATCTCGTAAAATTGAGGGAAAATTTTTTTTTGTTTATCCAAAAATTTTAAAAAAAAAAAATCTTTTTTTTCAAAGAAAAAAAAATTTTTTTTTTTTTTTTAAAATTTGGCCCGCCCCTGAGAAGGTTTCGGAGGGGCCTTTTGACCCTCAAAGGGTTAAAAAAAACTCACAAATATTTAAAATAATTTTCATAAAATTTTTAAATATTTACAATACTGGACATGGTTTTAGAACTGCTGGAGCTTGTGGAACTCCTTGAACAAGGCACCATCACAGAGGCACCTTACATTCCCACACATAAACCGAGTGTTTTGCTCTTTGTTGCCGTCGTTTTTTTTTGCACAGACAATGCATCTTTCTGAGCAAATTTCTTTTGGGGGGGCTGTATTATGAAATGATACCTTCTTTCCCAAAACGTTTGGGTATTTTGTTGAATTCGAGGACCATTTGTTTTTCAGGTGTTGTTACCGGGTACTTATTATGAGTTTCTGAAAACAAAAAAAAAAAATTCACCATACGGGGGTCTGTTCCATTTTATTTGGTACATTTTTATGCTTTCGCATTGAAATGTCCATGGAGGGAAGAAAATTTTTCATGTACCACTTGTAACTTTTAAACGAACAAGTCAAAAAAACCAATTGCATTCACACTTGTCAACCAAGCGCATTTTTTGTGTATAATCATCCTGTCAGGTTTTCGAATACTTTCTTTAGTAAACTGATAAATTTTGCCACTGTCTTGCATTTCATTACGGTAAAATTGGTTGTCAACAATGTGACATCCGTTTGTCATGCCCGTAATCCATGTTTCTTTGGGCAAAAACACCTGCCGTCATCACCACGAACCCCTGCTTGAGCCGGGGCGGGTTTTTACGATAGAAGCACGTCCCCAATCGCTTGTTCACTCGCATGAAATCACTGAGTAATGGGCTTGTGTACCAGTTATCGGTATATAATGTATGGCCCCTTTCCCAAAGTAAGGTGCCATGTGTTTCTCATACCCCCCTGATTACCAATAACATCTTGGTATCTTTAAAATGTTTTACTAGTGTATACAACAATACCCAAACACCAGGCCACTGTCAAATCACAGAGTACAAAAATTTTATCCCAAAGGGGTTTCCCTTTTGCCGGTAATACTGCTTGAATGACAGTCTCCTTTGAACAAATAAAAGACTCGAAATTTACAAATTTTGAATGGATAAAAGTATACCTGAACTTTTTTTTGAGTCATAAAAACTTTCTAATCTTGTATAATGTCATTTTCGGGCCCTGGTTTTGTCAAAAATGAACATAGTAACAGAAGATAAACCTGTTCATGGTATTATTTCACTGAAGGTGGGGCCCAAATTAGCCGTTTGTGGACCGTATGTTTTAAATTTTTTTTATAGACGTGAGGGAAAGCTTTTGTTGCAAAAAGCAAATACATTTCTGCAACGTTTGCCCCTTTTCCCCTGGTATCTTGAGTGGTGATAAATGTATTTGCCTGGTGTACTGAAAAAAAATTTTTATTTCCCTGACAAAAATTTCCCCCAATGCTTTTGGTCAAAGAAAAATCAAAGAATTCCCTTCATTGTCCTGGTTCCCAAAGGGGACGGTAGGTAGAAATTCCCCTTTGAGAGTCATCAAGTGGGAGGGTGGGAACAAATTGGGGGTTTTTTGCCAATCCCAAAAGGTTTGCTGGGGATACTGGGCAAAACATAGGCTGGGTTTTAGGGTGGTTGTGGCGGGCTGGTGGGGGATCTCCCCTTTTTCCTTTAACTGCGAGTCAGCGCGTGGGTCCCGGGGGGCACAGCAGTCACGCTGGCGGGTGCCAAACCATCACCAGCCCCACTAACACCATCCACGATGTCTGTGGCCCTCCCGCCAAGGTAGCCACATCATCTCACTTCATACCTAAAACGGGGTTGGGCCCCCGGGTGTTCCCGGGATGTACTCCGGGGTGTACTCCGGGATGTATCCCCTCCCCTGGGCAAGATAGGGTACACTACCCAGCGTAGCGGGGGCGAACAACCCATCTTCACTGGTGAAAATGTTTCCTCACTACACAAACCCAATGATGTCAGGCAATAAAATCACAATCCCCCGTCAGAAACATCGTCATTATGAAGTCAGGGCCTGGCCCCGGGAAAAAAATTAGTTTTTCTTACGTTTAGGAACACCCGACCGTGAGTCCGAGTGCCCACACCAAAGGGAGAAGGGCGAGGATCGTCGGGGGTTTTCCCGCACTTTAACGATTCCTGGTCATTATTTTCGGTCATAACTTTTCAAAGCCGTAGAATTGTCTTCATTTCCACTTCCCCTCAGTGTCAGAACTATCAAAGGAAAAGGAGAGTCCCAAATTTTCCGGGGGGGGTGAGAGCGACTTGCGCGAGGCATGTGAACAAAGGGTGATGAGCCGGGATTCCCCCAAAGCTATGCAGGCGCCTAGATTTTTTTTTTTGGGCACCCCTTCTCTCATATGTGGCCCATGAGCGCTTTTGCGCTAAATTTTACGGGAGAATTTTGGGGTAGATCTACGGTTTTTGGGCACTCACCCACCAGCCCCTAGATCTACGGGAAGGACCCTGAAAGGTTAATGCCATTGACCACCTTGAGAGCACTTAGCCCCCGTTCCCCAAAGAAAATGGGAGAGGCTCGTTTTTGGGCCTCTTTAACACTTCCCCCAAAAGGGCCCCAAAACTTTGTCACTTACATATTTCTCCCTTCTTTACACAGGCTTGGTAGGAGTTTCTTTGGAGCCATGGTAGTTATTTAGTAAATTTTCAAGCACTAAAATGAGTGGAATATTATGAAATATTTCGTAGGAGCACTTGAGGGGACCTTCACTCACTGGTAAACAATGCCAGACTGGCTGGGTAGGGAGGCCGCCCCGGCTCACACCGTGCATACGCGTCCCGGACGAACTACTATTCGCGAGTCAACCTATGAAAAGCAAGTCCATGTTTATACGAAAATACCCCTATGATTGGTGAAATTTACGATTGCCGAGAACTATGAAAAGCGAGGGACCACTGTACTTTATAGAAAGCCCATGTTATGCAAGGCATTTCTGGCAGTCTTAAAACTAACTTATAGTTACTAGACAGTGAGACATATAGTACGTGAGAATAAGAATACTTAGTTTATACTGTATTGGAGGCAAAGAAGGGAATGTATGAAAATATAGTGGTACCAACTCACTTATATGGGTGTGAAGCTTGGGTTGCAAATGCTGCAGCAAGGAGGCAACTGGAGGCAGTGGAGATGTTCTGTCTAAGGGCAGTGTGTGGTGTAAATATTATGCAGAGAATTAGGAGTGTGGAAATTAGGAGGTGTGGAGTTACTAAAAGTATTAGTCAGAGGGCTGAAGAGGGGTTGTTGAGGTGGTTTGGTCATTTAGAGAGAATGGATCAAAGTAGAATGACTTGGAGAGCGTATAAATCTGTAGGGGAAGGAAGGCGGGGTAGGGGTCATCCTCGAAAAGGTTGGAGGGAAGGGCTTGGATTTCCAGCAAGCATGCATGAGCGTGTTAAATAGGAGTGAATGGAGACGATTAGTTTTTGGGACCCTTACGAGCTGTTGGAGTGTGAGCAGGGTAATATTTTGTGAAGGGATTCAGGGAAACTGGTTAGCCGGACTTGAGTCCTGGAAATGGGAAGTACAGTGCCTGCACTTTAAAGGAGGGGTTTGGGATATTGGCAGTTTGGAGGGACTTCTGAACTGTCGTATCTGAGCACCTATGCAAAGACATTGATTATGTATGAGTGAAGTGAAAGCGTTGAATGATGATGATAGCATTTTTCTTTTTTCTGTGGGTCACCTTGCCTTGGTGGGAGACGACTGACATGTTAAAAAAAAAAAAATGATGACAATAGGCACCTGAATTAATACAAGGAAAAATTTCCTTTCTAGTAATAAATGAAAACTGCGACCATGTTTTTGGTTTAATACAGCGACTTTGCAGTGTATTTTTGTATGTTTTTTTATTGTTGTATACTTGGTTTCTTGGTCTCATTTGATAGAATGGAAGATGTATTACAGAAATAGAGATGATTTTGATTAGTTGCAGGACTGAAAGTAGCTTGAAATTGAGCTCAAGTTAGTGGAAATATTCGATTTTTGCTGATATTCCAGAGTACACAAATGATGTCACTTGTCCAATATGTGTCCAACTGGCCAGTCTAATACATAATACACATTTAGGAATGCACTAACATTATTTATGCAATTATTACAATAATGTAGTAGCCTGCATAAAAATAAATTTTCTATTTCTTGTGTGAATAAAAATTTAAAATGAAAAGCAAGCCTTGAGACATGACTACAGAGCAGAGGAAATGTTTATTTAGTGCCAGGAATGTCTACATTGTTTATTCTGGACCCTGTTTTCAAATTGGTAGTTCAGTTTTGTGTGAAATTGGCCAAATTACAGATTCTGATAACTTTATTGGGTAGTTGAAATAGGTAAATGGGCAGTTTCTTGTACTCATTCGATAGCATGGAAGGAATACTAGCAAAATAGCTACGAGTTTGATCATCTGAAACAATGGAATTAGCCAAAAATAGTGTAATGTGGGAGAAGTTGCTGATGCGTAAATATTGCCAAGACCTCTAACTTTGCAAGAGCGTAATTCTGTAAGTTTTCCGTCAAATTTTGTACTTATGGTTTTATTACGTTCGGAAAAAGATTCTCTTGTCATTTCATAAGATAATTTTTTTTTTAAATTCATCAACTCTGGGAGCAAGGTTGTGAACAGGGGTTGTGACACTGGAAGGGTTAAATGTTCTATTTACTTTCTTTGACTTTGGGTAAATATGAGTAATATGAAGGTATTCAATTCTAATCAACATAACCAGTAAGCATATAGTATGACGATTTGTTAATATACCACGATGTCTCTAAATGTAAAAGATGATAAAGTATGAAGCTGTAAAAATAATGTTTTATGCTTTTATTTATATCAACAGCTTCTGCAAATGAAACTGCACTTCAGAATATGACAGAATTGCTGCTGTCATCGACCTCGCATGAATCAATAGATTCTTCTGTGACTCAAGCTGATCCCAACATACCACACCTTCCTGAACAAGTTGCCTCTTCTGTTTCAGTTATTGATACCTTTGATCAGTATGTCACAACTGTTGTGTAAGTTCTGATTACTGTTTTGATTTGACCAAGCATTCTCTAGTATAGGATTCACTCTCACTCCATAGACCTGTAGGTTCATCTCTTTATTCAATTATCATATTCATTATCTCGAGTTACTTTGAGTATACTGTATACTGCCTCACCTCACTTAGCGAAACACTCGTTTACTGACGACTCGGACTTACAACAGGCTCTCTGACCAGTATGCATACCTAAATAATATATATTAGAGCTGATTTCCTCTCTTCTGTTTATTACATTATACAGTACACTACTGCCTCTCTTCACTTAACGACAGAGTTCTGTTCCTAGGACCATGTCAATAAACGAATTCGTCACTAAGGAAGGAGCATACTGTAATGGTAGTGGGTTTGTGTCAACCATGTTTGATATTATATTTTAATGTCACCTTTGCACCCCTTTTTATATTGCAGCTTTTATCCATTTCTGCAACATCTTAATGTAATCTTTATCTATACTCATAGGTCAGATAGGTTGTAAGGTGAAAGAAAGACAAATGTGAGAGAGAGAAATTCAGCACGAGTTACATGTTACAGTCCAGTCATTGATAACTTTGCATCATTTGATCCACCATTGCCATATAGTGGACATCCATGTCTGCCAAGTAACCCATTGGACATGAATGCAGTGTAATGTGATCCTTTATTGAGAAAGTTTTGCCCACAGAGTGGTCTTTATCAAGTCACAAAAAAAGCTGTTCATGACTTGATGAAGTCCACTGTGTGGGCTTTATCAAGTCCTTGTCCACTGCCATGACCAGTTTGAGGAGACCAAGCTTAACCCTTTGAGGGTCCAGACCCCTCAATCTGAAAATTCCCCATGGGGTCCTGGAATAAAAAAAAAAAAAAAAATATTTTTTTCTTATGAAATGGTAGAGAATCTTTTTCTGAAGGTAATAAAATAAAAAGTACGAAATTTGATAAAAAATTTACAAAATTACGCTCTCATGAATTTTGCTGTCAGTGATATTTATGCATCGGCAATTTTGCCCACTTTGAGTCCTATTTTCGGCCAATTACATTGTTCCATTAGACCAAATTCTTAGCTATTTCGCTAATATGTGTTCCATTTTATCTATTGAGCAGAAGAAATCGCCCAGTCAGCTATTCAATTATGTAATAAAGTAATTGGAAATTGGTAATTTGGCCGATTTCACACAAAGTTCAGAATATTCCAATTTCAAAATAGGGTCCAGAATAGTCAATGCAGGCATTCTTGGCACTAAAATAACATTTCCTCTGTTTATTAGTAACGTTTCCAGGTTTTACAGATGAATTCCATTTTTATTTTTTATTCACATAAATTTTTATTCACACCAAAAAATAGAAGATTTACTGTTATGCAATATTGTAATAATTGTATAAATAACATCAGCACATTCGTGAACACACATTAAACCCACCAACTGACATGTATTGAATGCATGATGTATTTTGTTTACTCTTGAACATCGGCAAAAATTGAAGATTTCCGCTACTTTGAGCTCAATTTCAAGCTATTTTCACTACTAAAGCCAATCAGAATCATCTCTTTTTCCATAATATATACTCCATTCTGTCAAATGAGACCAAGAAACCACGAATACAACCATAACAATATGAAAATACACTGCAGTTGCTGTTTAATCCAAAAACATGCTTGGTTACTTTTTTCTCATTTTGCACTGTGTGCTGCAGGATTTGTTTTATATGGTGCACACTTACCAGATAGATGCATTCTCTCATGTCTAGGCCCAAATTTACCGCTCACAGCTTAACTAAGTGAGCTGAGCTCATGACGTAGTACTACAGCTTGGAACCAGGCTTCGAAGCCATAAAACTATGGGACGGACACTCCAAGGGTTAATGTGCAGTGGTGGTGACAAAATCTTGCCTTTTGAAACTAATGAAATGTACCTGGATTGACTGAGTCATATAGTGGCCAAATGTTATGGCTTTTTGAGGTTGAAACTGATAAATTTAAATTTAATACTCTATGATTTCAAAGGGTAGGAAGAAATTAAAAATGTTTTATAGCCAAATATGCATTCTGTAAAGGCTCTGGTGTATTTTGGTTGCTCTTACTATGTAAATCTTTAGGTGATCACGAAAACTGATATTACATAATGTACACCATTTAAAAAGATGTAAAAATCATATTGGTTAGTTTTGTGTATTTTTCTTTGCTAAACAGTGTTATTTTTCAAATTAATCTTTAAAGCTGTTTAACAAGACTTGTTTTTGTATATGTAAGTTCCCTGATTGTAAAGGTATTGATAATCAGTTGACAATATCAAATTCCATAAAATTATTTGAGGTGAATTTTATCTTTGTAGTGGGTTAGGGACATACTTTGGTTCTCGGGTGATGACCAAGCATGGGATCCTGTTCAACAATCACCTGGCCAACATGTTACCTCACACCCATCAAGAAGACAACCAACACTCTCATGCTCGACCTCTCACCTCGTACACTCCACTCATTATTACTGATTCAAGACAGGTAAGTAATCATATTCTGACTTTGCATAAGATGGAGGTAAGATGAGAGAGAGAGGAGGAGAGGGAGGGGGGTAGGGAGGGAGAAAGACGGAGATGGAGGGGAGGAAGAAAAGAACGGATGCTGCAGGAATGAGAGAATGGGGTAAGGAGAGACTGGGAAAATGGGAGAATAGGGAATGGAGAGACTGTGGGAGGATGGAGAAGGAGTGGGGAGGGGGATTATGGTGAAGGAGGGGGAGGATGAAGGAAGGAAAGAGAGGAGGATAGGGAAGGAGAGAGTGAGGGAGGGTGGAGGAAGAAGAGATTGGGAGAGGATGATGGAAGGAAAAAGGTGGAGGATGGGGAGAGTGGGGGAGAATGGGAAGGAGAGAATGTGGAAAGGAGATAATGAGGGAAGGAGAAGGTGAAGGATGGAAAGGAGTGGGGGAGGATGGAGAAAGGAAAGTGGGGAAGATGGGGAATGAGGGATCCACACCTCCCAGCTCACCACCCCACTTCACAGTCCTCCCTCCTATCACCTGTACCCTCTACCCAAGGATACCCACTGCCCAGCCCCTCCCCACCTACCAGCCACCCCACCTCCCAGCCCACCCATATAACCTACCACCCACCACGTACACCTGCCTAAAGTGATCATGGCCAGGAATAAGGTCTGTTGTATATGTGAAAAATTTTTGGGAGAAATATTAGGTTCATTAATTGTGAAATATGTGGTAAAAATCCCATATATCATGTACAAAGCTTCATGCAACCATGAGAAATGACCTAAAACTAGAAAGTTGTTTCTGGATTTGCCCCAGTGAGATGGAAAGCTGGTCGGGCATAAGAGAGGTACTGAAAAGTGAAAACCTAGAAAGTGTAAGGAATGTTTCTAAGGAGCTTGCCAGATATATACAAAGAGTGAAAAACAGGGAGTAAGGAACAAAAAGTGGAGGAAGATGCAAATAAAGGTGAAAACCAAGGAGGGGAAATAGTAGAAAACGTCATACAGAGCAAGTTGGAAAAGAAAGAAACAGGGATACATAACATAGAGGAAAGGGAAAGGGAGGAAGAGAAAGCTAGAGCAAGAACAAATGAAAAAAGGGAAGAAATTCGCCTAGAAGAAAGTGAACAAGAGAGCTCAGATCAGGTGGCAAAACTTGGGAAAGACACAGAATCAGTAAATATAGGTAGTCAGAACATTTGGAGATACTGTGCAAAAGGTATGTGCCTATATGGAGGAGTTTGCTGGAATAAACACACCAGAAAATATACTAACATGTTGAGGAAGGGAAAATGTCGTTTCAACAAAGAGTGCAGGTACTTCCATCCAGTAATGTATAAAGCCTCAATGCAGTCCAGAGAATGTTATGACCTGAACTGTCCAGAAAGCCATATAAAAGGAATGTGGCACTACAGAGAAAACAGTGAAAGGAAAATTGAACAGCAATCGTTTTTAGACAAAAAGAGAAGATTGAACCAAAGGAAAAGACAAACAGGGGGAATGGTACAGAGAGGACAGATGGGCAGCAAAATGGGACGTACCAAATGTACGAGTCTGGCCCGTGGCCAGGCTCAGAGAGTAGATGAACTCTCGAAACTTTAAAGGTATATCAAAGGTAAACCAGGCATCAGCTCATCAAGGTCAAATAAGAAACCAAATGCTAAGCCAGTACTAGAGAAGCCAGAGGTTTGTACACCAGGGGACATTCCAGGTAGTACATCACCAGTGGTACTAACAAAACAAAGCAAGACAGAACATCCCAAATGGTAATTCCTGCTTCATATTTGCAAATATTCAGGGTTTAAAATCAGATAAAAATGACGAAGTTAGCTATGTCAGTGGGCTCCTATCAGAAGCAAATGCCATGTTTGGAGCATTTACAGAAACATGTGCAAGGGATGTTTTGAATGGAGATATAAAGATAGAAAACTACAACATGTATAGTTGTGATAGCATTAATAGGTCACAGGGAGGAGTAGGAATCTATGTAAAGGATACTTTTTGTTGCACAGAAGTGCTGAACTCTATGAATGATATAGTAGAAATCCTTAGCATTAAAGTTGAAAATAGGGATTTGGTAATTATCCTAGTATACAAACCATCATCAGCAACTGCTGAGGAATTCACAGATCAGCTAAGGAAGATAGATAGCAATGTGGATAGGCTAGAAAATCCCACGCCAAATATTTTACTCCTTGGACATTTTAATCTCCCTCATGTAAAATGGAAGATGGCGCAACGTAATGTTATACCGGAAATATCTCCGGGAAGCACCCTGGCTCAACAGGCACATACCAGGGAACTAATGAGGCTTTGTGAAAAATACTCATTAAACCAACAGGTAATTGATCTCACTAGAAATGAAACTACCCTGGATTTCACATTCACAAACAACGAGGAACTAATCAAAGACATAACAGTTACAAAAACAATATACTCTGACCACAACATCATAGAAGTTCAAACGAGTATTAACTCAGGGTTAGGGAACTGCATCACTAATGTTAGAGACAAGATGTTCAGTAAGTTTAATTTTGACAACCATAGAATTGACTGGGAAAAAATAAACGAAGAGCTATTAGACATACCCTGGAAATCAGACATGAGCACCCTAAATCCCCACCAGTGCCTAGAGGAGCTGAATAGAGAAGCATACAAGGTATGTATGTAGCACGTACCATTGAGGAAACCCAGAAGATGATCAGATATAGAGGGAGGGCATAGGAGATGGTACAGAAGAAGAAAACGGGGTACTGAATTGCTTAACCCTCTGAGGGTCGAGAGGCCCTCTCCCAAATTCGTTCTCGGGGTCAAAAAATTTTTGAAAAAAAAAAAAAACTATTTTTTCTTATGAAATGATAGAGAATCCTTTTCCAATCATAATGACACCAAAAGTATGAAATTTGATGAAAAACTTACGGAATATGCTCTTGCGAAGTTGCGGTCTCAAGGTTGGTGATTTCGCTCACTTTGGGCCCTACTTTCGGCCAATTCCAATGTTGCAGTTGACTAAAATCATAGCTATTTCCCTAGAACTCCATTTGTTCTATCGATTGAGTACAAGAATCCGCCCATTTACCGATTTCAACTACCCAATAAAGTGGTCAGAAATTGACAATTTGGGCAATTTCACACAAATTTCAAAAGATGCCAATTTCAAAATAGGGTTCAGAATAAACAAGACAGACATTCATGGCACTAAAATAACATTTTATCTGTTCATTAGTCATGTTTCTAAGCCCCTCTTACATTACTTTTGCTTTCCATTTTGAATTTTTATTCGCACAGAAAATAGAAAGTTTTCTGTTATGTATACTGCTGCATCATTGTAAAAACAGAATAAATGATATCAGTGCACTTGTGAAAGAAAATTAGACTCACCAGTTGACGTGTATTGGATGCGTGGCTTGATTTGTCTACTCTTGAATATTGACAAAAATCGATCATTTTTGCTACTTTGAGCTCAATTTCAAGGTACTTGTCATCGTGAAACCAATCAAAATCATCTCTAATTCTGTAATATATCTTCCATTCTATCAAATGAGACCAAGGAAACGAGAATACAACATAAATACCATACGAAAATTCACTAGAAAGTCACTGTTTTAAACCAAAAACACAGTCGAAGTTTTTTTTTTCTCATTATGTACAGCTTACTTCAGGATTTTTTTTTATACTGTACACACTGACCACACAGACCCATTCTTTCATATGTAGGCCTGCCAGCATTCTTCCACCAGATTTGAAGGCGCTAGAATTTAGGTGTACAAGTACGTGACCACCCTCAAAGGGTTAAAAACACAAATATGCTACAACAGAGGAAATATACGCTTAGCAGAGATCACTGAATTAGAGCAAAAACTTAGGATGTCATACCTCACAGAAGAAGTACAAAGGGAACAAAGAGCCATACAGGATATTGCAAGAAACCCAAAATGTTTCTATTCCTACGCAAAATCCAAGCTAAGAACTACCTGTAGAATTGGACCACTACTGACAGGAGATTCATATACTGACAATGAACAGGAAATGAGTGAAATCCTAAATGAACAGTATGAGTTGGTGTTCAGCAACCCACTAAATGACAGCAAGGTAGAAAATGCATAATTATTTTTCACTCCAGAAGAAGGCCGCACAGACCAACTAACTGACATTAGTACAAATTCCATAGATTTCAAGAAAAGAAATGGGCAACATGCCCACCCACTCAGCACCTGGACCTGATTCATTGAATGCTCTGTTTATAAAGAAGTGTAAAGTACTATTAGCATGAGCACTCAGCATTCTTTGGAGAAAGAGCTTAGATCTAGGTGAAATACTCGAGGCCTTAACGAGTGCAGACATAGCTCCTTTGCCTAAGGGAGGTAGTAGAACACTAGCTAAAAATTACAGATCAGTACCCCTAACTTCTCACATCATAAAAATCTTTGAAAGAGTGATGAGACTGCAGATTACAAATTTCATGGACCAGCACAATCAGCATAACCCAAACCATCATGGTTTTAGAGCAGGACAATCATGCCTGTCACAGCTGCTGAATCGTTATGACAGAATTACGGAGGCATTGGAAGATGACCAAAACGCAGATGTGATTTACACAGATATTGCAAAGGTGCTTAACAAATGCGGTCATGGAGTGATAGCGCACAAAATGAAGGCCATGGGCATTACAGGAAAGGTAGACAGATGGATTTTTGGGTTCCTAACACAAAGAACACAAAAAGTAGTAGTGAACAGGGCAAGATCCAGCATCAGCAAGGTCAAAAGCTCAGTGCCCCAAGGCACTGTCCTGGCACCTCTGCTGTTTCTCATCCTCATAGCAGACATAGACAAAAACACCCAGCACACTTTTGTATCATCATTTGCAGATAACATTAAAATAAGCATGAAAGTTACTATGGTAGAGTACACTGAAAAAGTACAGGAAGACATAAACAGGGTTTTCCAGTGGGCAGTAGAGAACGTGACATTCAGTGGGCAGTGAACAACGTGACATTCAGTGGTGATAAGTTACAGCTGCTTATGTATGGAAAGAATGAAGAACTCAAAAGGAACACTGTATACAAAACTCAAGAGGGTCATCAAGTAGAATGTAAGGAACATGTAAAAGACCTGGGAATAATTATGTCAGCTGACCTTTCTTTTAAAGACCATAACAAGACAAAGATCATGACAGCCAGGGAGATGATGGGGTGGGTATTGAGAATTTTCAAAACAAAAGAAATAATGCCAATGGTGACACTCTTCAAATCACTAGTGCTTCCTCACTTAGAATATTGCTCAGTGCTGACGGCTCCATTCAAAGCAGAAGAAATATCAGAGTTGGAACAAATACAGAGACTGTTTACGGCTCACACTGAGCCAGTAAAGTACCTAAATTACTGGGAACACCTTCAAATCTTGATCATGTACTCACTGGAGTGGAGGAGAGAGAGATGCATGATAATATATACCTGGAAAGTACTTGAGGGCCTGGTCCCATATCTGGACACTGCCATAACAACATACTGGAGTGAGAGATATGGGAGGAAGTGTAAAATAAACCTAGTGAGGAGCAGGGGTGCGGTGGGGACAATAAGGGAATACTTTATCAACATCCAGAGCCTCAGACTATTCAACATCTTACCAGAAGATATCAGAATATGGCTGGAACAAGTGTAGAAGCCTTCAAGAGGAAACTGGACAAGTATCTTCACCAAGTGCCAGATCAACCAGGTTCTGATGGATATGTGGGGCAGCGGACCTCCAGCAGCAACAGCCTGGTTGACCAGGCAAGCACCAGACGAGCCTGGCCCATGGGCGGGCTCAGAGAGTAGATAAACTCTTGAAACTCTTCAAAGGTAAGGTACAAAAGGAAGGAGGATGAGGGAAGGGAGAGAGGGGGAGGATGAGGGAAGGTGACAGGGGGAAGGATGAGGGAAGGAGAGAGGGGGGGAGGATGAGGTAATTTAGGTGCTTTATTGTACTTATATGTGCCGTGAAAGTTCTCTGTACACTCTCCAGGTCAGCAATTTTGCTTGCCTTGAAAGGAGCTGTTAGTGTACAACAATATTCCAGCCTAGAGAGAACAGGCGATTTGAAGAGAATCATCATGGGCTTGTCGTCCATAGTTTTGAAGGTTTTCATTATTCATCCTATCATTTTTCTAGAAGATGAGGTAGATACATTGTTGTGGTCTTTGAACTTATCATTTGTGGTGGAAACTATGTCGGTTACAGGGTTGCTTGTGTGTGTGTGTGTATATGTTGTGAGTGTTGTGTGTGTGTGTGTGGTGTGTGTGAGAGGTGTGTGTGAGGTGTGTGTGTAGTGAGAGTGTGTTGTGAGATGTGTGTGGTGAGAGTGTGTGTGTGTGAGAGTGTGTGTGTGTGAGAGTGTGTGTGTGTGAGGTGTGTGTGTGTGTGTGTGTGTGAGTGTGTGTGTGTGTGTGAGAGTGGTGTGTGTGTGAGAGTGTGTGTGTGTGAGAGTGTGTGTGTGTGAGAGTGTTGTGTGTGAGTGTGTGGTGTGTGTGAGAGAGAGTGTGTGTGTGTGAGAGAGAGTGTGTGAGAGATGTGTGTGTGAGAGTGTGTGTGTGTGTGTGTAGAGTGTATGTGAAAGAGTGTGAGTGTGTGTGAGTATGTGTGTGAGTGTGTGTGTGTGTGTGTGTGTGAGAGAGAGCATGTGTGTGTGTGTGTGTGTGTGTGTGTGTGTGTGTGTGTGTGTGTGTGTGTGTGTGTGTGTGAGTGTGAGAGTGTGTGTGTGAGTGTGTGTGTGTGTGTGAGAGAGACAGACAGAGACACAGACAGAGACACAGACACAGACAGACCGACCGTATTAACACTTGCACTAATAACTCATTGCAGTTGTGACCCACTGTGGATGAGTGAATTGCTCATTACTTTATAATATGTGTGGTTGCTTGCCAACCATATGAATTGGGACATCTGTTCATATCGAGTTCTACTTCTTTTCTGATATTTATTTGAATGTGAAGTTGACCCTGTACACCAAAATGTTTGTCAGGTGTGTGGGAGAAGAGTTGTACTGGCCGCCCCGGAGGTTGGTGCAGCAGTCCAGGTAGTAGCACAAGTGGTGTTTCGAGATAATGACTTAACGCAGGCTATTGAACAGCCCAGAATTACAGTAAAGCTGGATAACAATCAAGTGTTTGTGGAAGGTGAGTAAGACATGTTTTCATTTGTTGACAAGTTCTTGATATGTATGAGCAATACTGTACTAAGCTCTATATTGAGCTCCAGGTCATCCTACTTAGGTTGCTTCAATAATAAATTCACTAAAAAGCAAAGCAGGAAACTTAGCTAATTTACCATGAACATGTGTTGTCACCAACCATTGCATCATTGTTCATCATATCATTAAAAAACAAAATTTTCCCAAGCATTCTTAAGATAGCAAGGATTATTCCAATACATAGAGGAGGAGACCCAGCCAGTGTCAGCAACTACATGCCCATGTCTAACATACCATTGGTATCTAAAATATTAAAAAAACAAATGTATAAAAACCAGTTTACTCTTTTTTAGTGCTCCACAATAGTACTTAATTACTGCCAGTTTGGTTTTAGGCCAAGGGAAATTACAAATGATGCCTAATTTATACATTGCTTGAAAATAGTAAAAATCTAATGGGCTTCTTTAAAGACCTAAGGAATGCTTTTGATACAGTATACCACAACATCCTGATTCTTAAACTTGATGGCAAACACTCATATTGTTTCATCAATAATACAACACATTAACATAGGGGTGCCTCAGGGCAATGTCCTTGGTCTTCTGTTTTTCCTAATTAATATCAGTGGCCTGCCAATGCATCTCAGGTACTAAAACTCTTTCTGTTTGCAGATGACACAACTTTTATCTCATATTCAGATCCATCCTTTGGTTTATTCATTGGCAATTGTGTATTACAACTTAATCTGGAGTTTTACCTGGAGTTTACCTGGAGAGAGTTCCGGGGGTCAACGCCCCCGCGGCCCGGTCTGAGACCAGGCCTCCTGGTGGATCAGAGCCTGATCAACCAGGCTGTTGCTGCTGGCTGCACGCAAACCAACATACGAGCCACAGCCCGGCTGATCCGGAACTGACTTTAGGTGCTTGTCCAGTGCCAGCTTGAAGACTGCCAGAGGTCTGTTGGTAATCCCCCTTATGTGTGCTGGGAGGCAGTTGAACAGTCTCGGGCCCCTGACACTTATTGTATGGTCTCTTAACGTGCTAGTGACACCCCTGCTTTTCATTGGGGGGATGGTGCATCGTCTGCCAAGTCTTTTGCTTTCGTAATGAGTGATTTTCGTGTGCAAGTTCGGTACTAGTCCCTCTAGGATTTTCCAGGTGTATTAATCATGTATCTCTCCCTCCTGCGTTCCAGGGAATACAGGTTTAGGAACCTCAAGCGCTCCCAATAATTGAGGTGTTTTATCTCCGTTATGCGCGCCGTGAAAGTTCTCTGTACATTTTCTAGGTCGGCAATTTCACCTGCCTTGAAAGGTGCTGTTAGTGTGCAGCAATATTCCAGCCTAGATAGAACAAGTGACCTGAAGAGTGTCATCATGGGCTTGGCCTCCCTAGTTTTGAAGGTTCTCATTATCCATCCTGTCATTTTTCTAGCAGATGCGATTGATACAATGTTATGGTCCTTGAAGGTGAGATCCTCCGACATGATCACTCCCAGGTCTTTGACGTTGGTGTTTCGCTCTATTTTGTGGCCAGAATTTGTTTTGTACTCTGATGAAGATTTAATTTCCTCATGTTTACCATATCTGAGTAATTGAAATTTCTCATCGTTGAACTTCATATTGTTTTCTGCAGCCCACTGAAAGATTTGGTTGATGTCTGCCTGGAGCTTTGCAGTGTCTGCAATGGAAGACACTGTCATGCAGATTCAGGTGTCATCTGCAAAGGAAGACACGGTGCTGTGGCTGACATCCTTGTCTATGTCGGATATAAGGATGAGGAACAAGATGGGAGCGAGTACTGTGCCTTGTGGAACAGAGCTTTTCACCGTAGCTGCCTCGGACTTTACTCTGTTGACGACTACTCTCTGTGTTCTGTTAGTGAGGAAATTATAGATCCATCGACCGACTTTTCCTGTTATTCCTTTAGCACACATTTTGTGCGCTATTACGCCATGGTCACACTTGTCGAAGGCTTTTGCAAAGTCTGTATATATTACATCTGCATTCTTTTTGTCTTCTAGTGCATTTAGGACCTTGTCGTAGTGGTCCAATAGTTGAGACAGACAGGAGCGACCTGTTCTAAACCATGTTGCCCTGGGTTGTGTAACTGATGGGTTTCTAGATGCGTGGTGATCTTGCTTCTTAGGACCCTTTCAAAGATTTTTATGATATGGGATGTTAGTGCTATTGGTCTGTAGTTCTTTGCTGTTGCTTTACTGCCCCCTTTGTGGAGTGGGGCTATGTCTGTTGTTTTTAGTAACTGTGGGACGACCCCCGTGTCCATGCTCCCTCTCCATAGGATGGAAAAGGCTCGTGATAGGGGCTTCTTGCAGTTCTTGATGAACACAGAGTTCCATGAGTCTGGCCCTGGGGCAGAGTGCATGGGCATGTCATTTATCGCCTGTTCGAAGTCATTTGGCGTCAGGATAACATCGGATAGGCTTGTGTTAATCAAATTTTGTGGCTCTCTCATAAAAAATTCATTTTGATCTTCGACTCTCAGTCTGGTTAGCGGCTTGCTAAAAACTGAGTCATATTGGGACTTGAGTAGCTCACTCATTTCCTTGCTGTCATCTGTGTAGGACCCATCTTGTTTAAGTAGGGGCCCAATACTGGACGTTGTTCTCGATTTTGATTTGGCATAGGAGAAGAAATACTTTGGGTTTCTTTCGATTTCATTTATGGCTTTTAGTTCTTCCCGCGATTCCTGACTCCTAAAGGATTCTTTTAGCTTAAGTTCGATGCTTGCTATTTCTCTGACCAGTGTCTCCCTACGCATTTCAGATATATTGACCTCTTTTAGCCGCTCTGTTATTCTTTTCCGTCGCCTGTAAAGGGAGCGCCTGTCTCTTTTTGTTTTACATCTACTCCTCCTTTTTCTTAGAGGAATAAGCCTTGTGCATACATCGAGTGCCACCGAGTTAACTGTTCTAGGCATAAGTTGGGGTCTGTGTTGCTTAGTATATCTTCCCAGCTTATATCGGTTAGGACTTGGTTTACTTGGTCCCACTTTATGTTTTTGTTATTGAAGTTGAATTTGGTGAATGCTCCCTCGTGACTAATCTCATTATGTCGGTCTGGGGCTCCGCGCATACATGACTGAACCTCAATTATGTTGTGATCTGAGTATATTGTTTTTGATATGGTGATATTTCTTATCAGATCATCATTGTTAGTGAAGATGAGGTCTAGTGTATTCTCCAGTCTAGTAGGCTCTATTATTTGCTGGTTTAAATTGAATTTTGTGCAGAGATTTAAAAGCTCGCGTGAGTGTGAGTTTTCATCAGAGCTGCCTCCTGGTGTTATTACTGCAACAATATTATTTGCTATATTCCTCCATTTTAGGTGCCTTAAGTTGAAATCCCCCAGGAGCAAGATGTTGGGTGCAGGAGCTGGAAGGTTTTCCAGACAGTGGTCAATTTTTAACAGCTGTTCCTGGAATTGCTGGGATGTTGCATCCGGAGGCTTGTAGACTATCACAATGACTAGGTTTTGGTTCTCGACCTTTACTGCTAAAACTTCCACTACATCATTTGAGGCATTTAGCAGTTCTGTGCAAACAAGTGACTCTGCAATGTACAGGCCAACCCCCCCCTTTTGCCTGTTCACTCTGTCACATCTGTATAGGTTGTAACCTGGGATCCATATTTCGTTGTCCAAGTGATCCTTTATGTGGGTCTCAGTGAAAGCCGCGAACATTGCCTTTGCCTCTGCAAGCAGTCCACGGATGAAAGGTATTTTGTTGTTTGTTGCTGGCTTTAGACCCTGTATATTTGCAAAGAAGAATGTTATCGGACTGGTGGTATTGTTGAAGGTGATAATAGATCTACTGTTAAAGTTCTTGGGCTGTGGAGAAGTCACCAGTTGGGTTACAGTTAGTGCCTCTGACAGGAGCATGTAGTTTGTACTACTACTGAAATTTCTCTTTTAGAAACTCAGTAGCTGAGACGGTAGAGCGACTGACTGTCAATTTATGGACTGCAGTTCAAGCCTCCCATTCATCCTTCTGTTTATTCAACACTGTTAATGATGAGCTCATAAAGATGTCTTCTTAGATGACTACTAATAATGGGCTGGGATAGGTTAAGGAGATAAGGTGTTTTCTAACTAGTTTTAAAAATGCTGGCTTATCTAGCATTATAATCAATATATACATACTCTCAATATCTGTAATTCTCTCAAATGTTAATCAATCCATTGTGTCTACCTTAGGTTAATAATGAAAGCTGTAATTCTTCTCTACCAGACTTATTAAAGCCATATAGCTTGAACTAATAGAATACAGTGAACCCTCGGTTTTCGAGCTTAATCCGTTCCAGAAGGTTGCTCTAAATCCGAGGGGCTTGGACTTCCAGCAAGCGTGCGTGAGCGTGTTAGATAGGAATGAATGGAGATGAATGGTATTTGGGACCTGACGAGCTGTTGGAGTGTGAGCAGGGTAATATTTAGTGAAGGGATTCAGTGAAACTGGTTATTTTTATATAGCCTGACTTGAGTCCTGGAAATGGGAAGTACAGTGCCTGCACTTTAAAGGAGGGGTTTGGGATATTGGCAGTTTGGGGGGATATGTTGTGTATCTTTATACTTATATGCTTCTAAACTGTTGTATTCTGAGCATCTCTTTTATTTATTTATTATTTATTTATTAATTTGAACATGATACATTGAAGTACAAAAAAATGCAGTGGTTAACTGTAACATGCCAAAGCCCCTTGTATGCAGAGCATTATGGGCAGGCTTAAAATTAACTTAAGATTAACTAAGCAATGATATATTCAGTGGTAAACATTATTGTAAACAGATGAGAATTAAGCACAAATGAGTATTTCAAAGGCAGGTCATATGGTCATTTACTGTGTTGCTGTGCATTCAGTAGAATGGAGTATTCTGTTAGATAATGTAATTAAAAATAACAAAGTTTGATTGGGTCACAGGTTAAACATTTATGAGATACAATTATTCAGTATTTATTTAGTTGTGGGTGAGTAAGTGATTTTTAAGTAGAGACTTGAATTTATAAACCAACAGTGTTTTATATTCACAGGTAATTAATTCCAGATTTTTGGGCCTTTTATGTGCATTGAGTTTTTGCATAGTGTGAGATGGACATGAGGAACATCAAAGAGTGATCTGTGCCTTGTGTTATGGTCATGTGTTCTGTTGAGGTTGGTAAGGAGACATTTGAGGGGAGGGTTTTATATCCGAGTTAAGTGTTCTATGTATGTAGTAGGTACAATAATAAGTATGGATGTTTTGTATGGTGAGTAGGTTTAGAGTTTTGAATATTGGTGGAGTGTGCTGCCTGTAGTGGGAATTTGTTATTCTGACTGCAGCCTTTTGTTGGGTAATTAATGGTCTGAGATGGTTTATTGTTCTTGAGCCCCATGCACAAATTCCGTTGGTGAGATAGGGGTAAATAAGTGAGTGATATAGAGCCAGGAGGGCTGACTTTGGAACATAGTACCATATCTTCGATAGTATGCCTACAGTCTTGGAAATTTTCTTGGAAATTTGTTGTATATGTGTTTGAAATTTGAGTCTGTTATCAAGGTGGATTCCTAAGAATTTTCCCTCTGTGAGCTTTATGATAGGTGATCCGTTTATCATTATGTTAAGAGGTACATCTGTAGCTCTGTTACCAAACTGAATGAAGTAGGTTTTGTCAATGTTGAGAGTAAGTTTGTTAGTCCTCATCCAGGTAGATATTTTCTGTAATTCGGTCTTCACAGTATTGGCTAGCATGACTGGGCTTGGGTGAGAGAAGACATATGTAGTGTCAACTGCAAATAGTGTGGGTTTGAGTAGTTGTGATGCATTTGGTAGGTCATATCGTAAACGAGAAAGAGAAGAGGGCCAAGGACACTTCCCTGTAATTTGCCTTGATTAGTTATGAGGAAGGTAGGGTAGTGGTATGTGGTATTATCTGTGATTATGCCTGATTTTGAAGGGGATATGGTGTTGGTCCAGATGTGGTCTAGTAGGGAAACATTAGTCTCTGTAATTCTTGTAGGTTTTGTTACTGTTGGTAGCAACAAGCAGTTACTCATAGCATTTGTGAATTCAGTAACATGTGGGTCCTGGTCTTGCAGGAGATTTATATTGAAGTCACCTGAGAGTAGTAAGTGATCTTTATTCATGTGTGCATCAATCATACTTCCTAGGTTTTCACTAAAATGGCTAATGTTTGACTGTGGTACTCTGTAGATGTTTATCACTGTGAGAGGTTTTTGTAGGTTTTTGGATTTGAATTTAGCTATTATATATTCACCATGTTCATCCCTTGTGCAAGTATTAGTGATACATTCTAGTTGGTCTGAGTAGTATATAGCTGTGCCACCCCCTTGTTGATCTGGCCTACAGTTGTGTATGGCTGTGTAACCAGGAATGGCATAGACATCTGTAATATCAGGTTTTAGCCAGGTTTCGGTGAGAGTAATGAGGGACATACTGGCATGCAGGGAATTTAGTAATGCTATGAGGTCATCGTAATGTTTGCTTAAAGATGTGATATTGTAGTTAAAGACAGTTATGTTGTTGTTGGCTCTGAGAAGTGCCTTTGATTGTTCTGCTGTGTAGTAATTACAGATACTGTTTGATTCATTTAAGTCATTAAATAAGAGGTTGGTATCAGGATCAATGCTTGTAATCATAAGATTTATAGTGAATCTATAGTTAGAGTTAAGTATAAGACAAGGTAAATATTCTAAAGCTAAAAAATAGCACCTGAATTATTTTAACAAATGTAAAAATATGAGCTAAGGTAGTTTTTTAAAGCTAAAATAAAAAAGACAATATAAAAGGGACCAATATAAGTTGTGGTGAGCAAATAAAGTGGTAATCAAATAAATGAGCTTGGGAATATATATATATATATATATGGGAATATAATGTTACACTTTAGCACCTGAGAATAGCACCTTGATTATTTTAACAACTGCGAATATATGAACTAAGGTAGTTATATAAAGCTAAAATAAAGGAGAAAATATATAAGGGACTAATGGGACTAATGGGCTAGTAACTCCTTCTCCTGTAAACATTTACTAAAAAAGAGAAGAAGAAAAACTTTATAAAACTGGGATGCTTGAATGTGTGTGGATGTAGTGCAGATGACAAGAAACATGATTGGTGATGTTATGAATGAAAAGAAGTTGGATGTCTTGGCCCTAAGCGAAACAAAACTGAAGGGGGTAGGGGAATTTTGGTGGGGAGAAATAAATGGGATTAAATCTGGAGTATCTGAGAGAGAGCTAAGGAAGGGGTAGCAATAATGTTGAAGGATCAGTTATGGAAGGAGAAAAGAGAATATGAGTGTGTAAATTCGAGGATTATGTGGATTAAAGTAAAGGTTGGATGCAAAAAGTGGGTCATAATAAGCGTGTATGCACCTGGAGAAGAGAGGAATGTAGAGGAGAGAGAGATTTTGGGAGATGTTAAGTGAATGTATAGGAACCTTTGAACCAAGTGAGAGAGTAATTGTGGTAGGGGACCTGAATGCTAAAGTGGGAGAACCTTTTAGAGAGGGTGTGGTAGGTAAGTTTGGGGTGCCAGGTGTAAATGAAAATGGGAGCCCTTTGATTGAACTTTGTATAGAAAGGGGTTTAGTTATAGGTAAAACATATTTTAAGAAAAAGAGGATAAATAAGTATACAAGATATGATGTAGGGCAAAATGACAGTAGTTTGTTGGATTATGTATTGGTAGATAGAAGACTGTTGAGTAGACTTCAGGATGTACATGTTTATAGAGGGGCCACAGATATATCAGATCACTTTTTAGTTGTAGTTACACTGAGAGTAAAAGGTAGATGGGATACAAGGACAATAGAAGCGAAGAGAGAGGTGAAGGTTTATAAACTAAAAGAGGAGGCACTTAGGGTAAGATATAAGCAGCTATTGGAGGATAGATGGGCTAATGAGAGCATAGGCAATGGGGTCAAAGAGGTATGGGGTAGGTTTAAAAATGTAGTGTTAGAGTGTTCAGCAGAAGTTTGTGGTTACAGGAAAGTGGGTGTAGGAGGGAAGAGGAGCGATTGGTGGAATGATGATGTAAAGAGAGTAGTAAGGGAGAAAAAGTTAGCATATGAGAAGTTTTTACAAAGTAGAAGTGATGCAAGGAGGGAAGAGTATATGGAGAAAAGAGAGAGGTTAAGAGAGTGGTGAAGCATTGTAAAAAGAGAGCAAATGAGAGAGTGGGTGAGATGTTATCAACAAATTTTGTTGAAAATAAGAAAAAGTTTTGGAGTGAGATTAACAAGTTAAGGTAGCCTAGAGAACAAATGGATTTGTCAGTTAAAAATAGGAGAGGAGAGTTATTAAATGGAGAGTTGGAGGTATTGGGAAGATGGAGGGAATATTTTGAGGAATTGTTAAATGCTGATGAAGATAGGGAAGCTGTGATTTCGTGTATAGGGCAAGGAGGAATAACATCTTGTAGGAGTGAGGAAGAGCCAGTTGTGAGTATGAGCGAAGTTCGTGAGGCAGTAGGTAAAATGAAAGGGGGTAAAGCAGCTGGGATTGATGGGATAAAGATAGAAATGTTAAAAGCAGGTGGGGATATAGTTTTGGAGTGGTTGGTGCTATTATTTAATAAATGTATGGAAGAGGGTAAGGTACCTGGGGGTTGGCAGAGAGCATGCATAGTTCCTTTGTATAAAGGCAAAGGGGACAAAAGAGAGTGCAAAAATTATAGGGGGATAAGTCTGTTGTATACCTGGTAAAGTGTATGGTAGAGTTATTATTGAAAGAATTAAGAGTAAGACAGAGAATAGGATAGCAGATGAACAAGGAGGCTTTAGGAAAGGTAGGGGGTGTGTGGACCAGATGTTTACAGTGAAACATATAAGTGAACAGTATTTAGATAAGGCTAAAGAGGTTTTTGTGGCATTTATGGATTTGGAAAAGGCATGTGACAGGGTGGATAGGGGGGCAATGTGGCAGATGTTGCTTTTGTATGGTATAGGAGGTTGGTTACTGAAAGCAGTGAAGAGTTTTTACGAGGATAGTGAGGCTCAAGTTTGAGTATGTAGGAAAGAGGGAGATTATTTCCCAGTAAAAGTAGGCCTCAGACAAGGATGTGTGATGTCACCATGGTTTTTTAATATATTTATAGATGGGATTGTAAGAGAAGTAAATGCGAGGGTCTTGGCAAGAGGCATGGAGTTAAAAGATAAAGAATCACACATAAAGTGGGAGTTGTCACAGTTGCTCTTTGCTGATGACACTGTGCTCTTGGGAGATTCTGAAGAGAAGTTGCAGAGGTTGATGGATGAATTTGGTAGGGTATGCAAAAGAAGAAAATTGAAAGTGAATACAGGAAAGAGTAAGGTTATGAGGATAACAAAAAGATTAGGTGATGAAAGATTGGATATCAGATTGGAGGGAGAGAGTATGGAGGAGGTGAATATATTTAGATATTTGGGAGTGGACGTGTCAGGGGATGGATCCATGAAAGATGAGGTGAATCATAGAATTGATGAGGGGAAAAGGGTGAGTGGTGCACTTAGGAGTCTGTGGAGACAAAGAACTTTGTCCTTGGAGGCAAAGAGTGGAATGTATGAGAGTATAGTTTTGCCAACGCTCTTATATGGGTGTGAAGCATGGGTGATGAATGTTGCAGCGAGGAGAATTCTGGAGACAGTGGAGATGTCATGTCTGAGGGCAATGTGTGGTGTGAATATAATGCAGAGAATTCGTAGTTTGGAAGTTAGGAGGAGGTGCGGTATTGCCAAAACTGTTGTCCAGAGGGCTGAGGAAGGGTTGTTGAGGTGGTTCGGACATGTATAGAGAATGGAGCGAAACAGAATGACTTCAAGAGTGTATCAGTCTGTAGCGGAAGGAAGGCTGGGTAGGGGTCGGCCTAGGAAAGGTTGGAGGGAGGGGGTAAAGGAGGTTTTGTGTGCGAGGGGCTTGGACTTCCAACGGGCATGCGTGAGCGTGTTTGATAGGAGTGAATGGAGACAAATGGTTTTTAATACTTGACGTGCTGTTGGAGTGTGAGCAAAGTAACATTTATGAAGGGATTCAGGGAAACCGGCAGACCGAACTTGAGTCCTGGAGATGGGAAGTACAGTGCCTGCACTCTGAAGGAGGGGTGTTAATGTTGCAGTTTAAAAACTGTAGTGTAAAGCACCCTTCTGGCAAGACTGATGGAGTGAATGATGGTGAAAGTTTTTCTTTTTCGGGCCACCCTGCCTTGGTGGGAATCGGCCAGTGTGATGATAATAAAAAATAAATAAGTTGAGCAACTAGTTGCACAATAAAAAGTATAAAAATATGAGGTAGTAGGTACTAGCTAACAAAAGATAGTTTTGGGACTCGCACAGTAATGTAATTGGAATATACACTATTTGCAGACACAGTATAAAGGAGACTAAAAAAAGTAGTGGTAAACAAAATTAAATGGATAGGTAGCAACCATGAATAACATTAATTTGGAGTAAGATTTGACTTGCAACGCAAAATTACGAGCAATTAAAAAGAAGTATAAAGTATTTGAGGTAGCTGGTATTAGCTAGTAGAAGAAAAAAAATAATAATGCACAATAATGTAATAGTAACGTACACTATATGCACCACACGTTTATGTGTGTTAAGGACACTTATCTAATCTGTTACAGAAATGTCAGCTTTTCTAAGGAAGGTAGAGAAATCATGTTCATTTGAGATGGTATATTGTTGTCCTGTTGATGTTTTCCTTACTAGTATTTTCCCATCTCAAGTGAAACACTGATGTATTATGTTTTCCTGTTTAAGTTTTCTCAACCTGAACAGAAGGTTTTGACTCTTTCTCGTTAGACACTCGTTGATGAACACTCCATTTTTCGTTGTAATTGCTGATTTGCCTTTCTTTTATCATATGAATGAAATCTGATCATAATACTGTGTTTTCTACCTTGTTTTCCTAGCAGACGTGTTTCTTTGATTTCGTTGTTTTGCACGATAACTTTTACGTGGCCCTGTATTATCCTGATAGCAGTTTCTTTGCACTGTTCTTGGGTTATGTCACTAGGAATGTGTGGGCTGTTTATTATAACTGCATCAGACAACTTATCTTGTTCAGTTTTGTCGTCTTGGAAATCAAGGTGTTCATTCGTCGAGTGTGCATGTTCTGATTCCCGTCCTTGATTGCTTCTTCAACCTTCATATTTAGGGTTGTTATTTGCTCAGTGTGGCTGGCTATAGCTGTTTTCAGAGTATTTTGCAAAAACATTGATTATGTGTGAGTGAGGTGAAAGTGTTGAATGATGATGAAAGTATTTTCTTTCTTTTTGGGTCACCCTTCCTCGGTGGGAGACGGCCGACTTGTAAAAAAAAAAAAAAAATAAATACAGTGGAACCTCAAATTTTGAACGTATCACTTACCGAACTCTTCGAAAATAGAATGCTTTATTCGAACCAACTTTGTCCCTATTATCGAACTCACCCCTGTTTTCGAACCACCGGGTACCGGACCTGTCCGGCAGCCCGCTCTGTCTGTGTCCCCACGCAGGCGCCGTGAGCCAGCCTGATTTTGATGATACTTGAGTGAACACTAACCTGTGCTCTCATTCAAACATTTTACGATTATTTCATTGTGTTTAGTGCTTGTGGAACTGTGAAATAAGCTACACTGGGCCCAAAGAAACTTGCTAGTGGTACCCCTGTGGTAAAGAAAGTGAGAAACACCATAGATGTGAAGAAGGAAATAATACAGAAGTGGAATGACGTTCAAGTGGAATGATGTCCAAATGTTTGTGGAGAAGTATCACCCTGGCCAAGCTGAAACAAGCCATCTTTGCAACCAGTTCAGTGACAGAACCATGTCCCATTTTAGGGAAATCTTAAAGAGGCACCAGAAACAGAGGACTGTGGACAGTTATTTTGCGAGACAGGGGTCCAGTGACTCAAGCTGGTCCTAGTGGCATTAAAAGACAGAGAAGGGAAGTAACCCCAGAGAGGGCTTTGATACCTAAAGTCCTCATGGAGGGGGATTCTCTTTCCCAACACTAACCCCAACTCCCTCTCTCCTCCTCCCTATCTTCCAAATGCCATCACCAAACTTCAATAAAGGTAAGTAAAATGTTATTTTATATGTTTATTTAAATTTAATAATACATAATTGAACACTATATTTGTTGTGTGTATGTAAAACTATAATTAATCTCTATAAAATGTATTTTTTTGTGAATATTTTTAGGTTTTTGTAATGGATTAATTGTATTTCCATTATTTCTTATGGGAAATATTGCTTCGCTTTTCAGACTTTTCAAAATTAGAACTAGCTCTTGGAACGGATTAAGTTTGATATTTGAGGTTCCACTGTAGTATAAACATTATATACCTGTATTGAAGACACCTGTTAGCATTTGGCTGGCACTCTGAACTTTCTTTGGCCCCATGGTGGCTTATTTCACAGTCACAATCAGTAAACAAGCACCAAAATGAATGGATGAACACAGTGAGAATTCCTTACTCAGTGAGAGAGAGACGCAGATTGAGTGTGATACGTGTGAGGAAGTGGCATTGCTGACGGGGTGGACGCATCTCAAACACTCGATTTTCAAGCGAATGCTCAAAATCCGGGACGAAATTTCACTGAAAAAAGTGCTCTAAATCCGAATTACTCGATTTACGGAACACTCGAAAGCCAAGGATCCACTGTATTCAGTTCTCTTGTATTCATTGTAACTCACCTAATGACCATATGTGCAAAATTACTGCACTGTTATTGCCTTATTAATCTTAAGTTAGTCTTAAGTTTGCCCGAAATGCTGTGCATACAAATCGGCTTTTGGCATGTACACCTAATTGTTATACTCCTTTGTAGTACAAACATTTATCATGCTGAAATGAAATTATTATTATAGACTCACTCTTAATAATGAGAAAACTTTCTATATGATGTTTGGAAACAGAGCTACAAACATAAAACTCAGTGTAATGATAAATGATTCATCGTAAAACAGGATGAGTGAAAATTCCTAGGTTCGTACATTGACAGCAATTTAACTTACCTTTCAGTGTCGCAACCCTTAATCATTTTGATTTGCTACGTACAAAGATAGCCATTATCATGCCGGGGCATTTTGGGCAGACTAATCCTAATACATAGTAGCTAATTAAAGCTAGACAAGATAATAAGTGCATAGTAACTATACTTAAAACTAGACAAGTAGTGGTTAACTGTTTTACAATCTTATTTAAACCTAATACAAATGTGAGGTAGTAAAGTGGAGTAAGGTTCCGTAAAATAATCTTGCAATTGCACACAAAATCTGTATTACAAGTAATGGTTCAGGTGGTAATATTTTATGAATTGGCAGAATTAAAAGCCTAGAGGTCACATAATAAAACTAATTAGCAGATGTTTTGGTTGATTTGGTTAATATTGAGAGATGAATTTTTAGCAAAGTCCTAAATTTATAAGTTGTCAGGAGATCCTTTACTCATTCCGGTAGCGAGTTCCAGATCTTCGGGCCCTTTATGTGCATAGTGTTCTTGCATAGTGAGAAACTGACTCGAGGGAGTGTTGAAAAGTGCCTTATGCCTTGTATTGTGACTGTACATTCTGTTGTACCTTTCAAAGAGTAGCTTTAGTGGAGGGTTTACAGTGGAGTTTAATGTTCTGTATATGTAATAGGTTGTGCAAGAAAGGTATACAGTACCAACAAGATGAAAGTTAAGACACACATGCAACATCTGGTTATCTTTATTGTAGACGTTTTGCCATCCAGTGGCTTTATCAATATAGATTCTAGGACATAAATAGAAGACAGTAGAACTATATACAAAAGATGAGGTAATCAGTCCCTCAGCCTTGGAGTTGGTGTTGAGAGCACCGTAGTTGTAGTGATTCTGGAGCAAAGGCAAGGAGACTGGCATTTATATAGGCGTCAGTAGATAGGGACGTGTAGCAGATGAGGGCATAGTCACTGGTAGAAGGGATTCCCCAGTGGAAGTAGGTCCTACCAAAAGGGATGGGTGTCTTCCAGGTCTTTTTTATGTCTCCTCTTGTTTCGGTGACTCTAGTAGTACAGTTGCTTGGCCTTTCTTATTTGGTTCGTGAGAACTGATGCGTATTGTTTAATATCTTTGTTTATTAATCCCTGTCTATATTGCTTTTCATATTGATGTTTCTTATCAATGGATCTTGGTATGCTGTTAGTTAACCATGGGCAACCTAGCCATTTATTCGTAACACGTTTCGTTTTTATGGGACAGTGTTTGTTATATAGCCTAAGTAGTTTGTTAAGAAATAAGTCTTTCCAATCATTAATCCCATTAGCCTCGGAGAATTCTGTAGGCCAGTCAATACTGCGCACACTGACCACGCAGACCCATTCTCTCATGTATAGGCTAACCATCTTTCTCCCGCTAGATTTGAAGGCGCTAGAATTTTGGCGTAGTACTGCGGGACTGACACTGGCTCTCAAGCCATAGTACTACAGGACCGACACTGAAAGGGTTAAAATTCAGCACTTAATCCAGCACTCAAAAGGTTTCCAAAACAGTGGGCATCCTATCTAAGATACATTACTGCTGTATGTGCCTCAGCACTATTTACTCAGTACTATTCTCTGAACTATCCTTACCTCACATATGATATTTGTGCCTGGGGATCTACTACAACAAATCACCTGAAGTCAATAGTTTAAAAAATTATTTATGAGCCATACAAATTAGTTATTCCATGGGAAAGTGGAGAAGAATCCTTCCTCCATAAGTCATGCATGTCTTAAAGAGGCAATTACTTAACCCTTTCAGGGTCCAGAGGCCAAATCTCAGAGTGACAGCCAGGGTCCAAGAATTTTCATAAGAATTTTGTTATTTTTTCTTATGAAATGGTAGAGATTTTTTTCTGAAGGTAATAAAACAAAATGTACAAAATTTGATGGAAAATTGACGAAATTACGGTCTCGTGAATTTTGATGCGTTAGCGATATTTACGCATCGGTGATTTTGCCGAATTTGACTCCCATTTTAGGCCAATTACAACTAGCTATTTCGCTAGTATTACGTCTATTTTATCGATTGAGCACAAGAAATCACCCAGTCAACTGTTTCAGCTACCCAATAAAGTGATAGGAAATTGGTAATTCAGCCAATTTAACACAAAGTTTAAAATATTCCAATTTCAAAATAGGGTCCAGAATAAAGAATGCAGGCATTCCTGGCACTTAAGAAACATTTTCTCTGTTCTTTAGTTGTTTTCAGGCTTTACAAATGAATTCCATTTTAATTTTTTATTCACATAATGAATTTTTATTCACACCAAAAAATAGAAGATTTACTGTTATGCAATGTTGTAATAATTGTATAAATAATATCAGCACATTCATGAACGTATATGAGACCCACCAGGTGATGTGTATTAGACTTGTGACATCATTTGTTTACTCTTGAACATCGGCAAAAATTGAACATTTCCGCTACTTTAAGCTCAGTTTCAAGCCAGTTCAGTATTAAAACATCAAAATCATCTTTATTTATGTAATATATCTTCCATTCTATCAAAACAGTCCAAGAAATCGTGAATACAAGTGTAAAAAACACATGAAAAACATACCGGAAAGTCTTTGTTTTAATCCAAAATTATGGTCAGTTTTTTTTTCTCTCATTATGCACTGTGTGCTGCAGGATTTGTTTTATGTGGTGCACACTTACAACATAGGTGTACTCTTTCATATCTAGGCCCAAATTAACCACTCACAGGTTATCTGAGTGAACTAAACTCATAGTGTAGAGCTATGGCTTGGACCCTGGCTTCAAAGCTGTAGATCTATGGGACGGACCCTGAAAGGGTTAAAATGTCAGAAACAATGAGCTAGTAACCTCCTCTTCTATATAAACTATTAAATGTAAAAAGAAGACCCTGTCTCCCACCCTACCTTGGTGGGAGACAGCTGATGCATTAAAAAAAGATTTAATTGTAATGTGGATTTATATTATTAATGGTATTTTAAGTTTATATTATTAATACAGTGGACCCCCGGTTATCAGCCGGTTTGGTTATCGGCCAACTCGGTTATCGGCAGCATTTTTGGCGCTCGGTTATCGGCCGTTTTGGATGCGTCTATCCGCCGGATGGGGCAGCTTGTGCTTCAGTTTGGCTTTGTCTCTCGGTGGCTGAGGAAGCTTCTGCTCATACATCCAAACATTTCACTTGTTTACCATTGCTTTTAGTGGTTTTTCTTGCAGTGCAACTGTGAAATAGGTAACCATGGCTCCAAAGAAAGCTCCTAGTAAAGTTCCTGTGGTAAAGAAAGTGAAACACCAAGGAATTTAAGCGTGAAATGATACAAAAATACGAGAGTGGTATGAAGGTGGTGGAACTTGCCAGGATGTACAGCAAGGATAAAGTACAAATATTTGCTAAGTACAAATATAGCCACTATCATGCCAAGGCAACAATTACATCCATCCTGGCAAAGAAAGAACAAATCAAAGATGCTAATGTTGCAAAAGGAGTAACTTTTCTAACTAAACAAAGGACACCGATAATGGAAGAGATGGAAAAGTTATTATTGTTGTGGATTAAGGAAAAAGAATTAGTGGGAGACAGTGTTGTGGAGTCTACTATTTGTGAGAAAGCAAAGCAGTTGCATGAGGATCTTGCAAAGAAAATGCCTGAAACAAGTGCTGCAGTTTGTGAATTTATGGCCAGCAAAGGATGGTTTGATAGATTGAAGTGTAGTGGCATACACAGTGTTGTAAGGCATGGTAAGCCTGAAAGTTCTGACAAATGTGCAGCTGAAAAGTATGTTCACGAATTCCAGGACTATGTAAAGGCTGAAGGATTCGAACCCCAACAAGTTTTCAATTGTGACGAAACAGGCCTGTTTTGGAAGAAAATACCAAACAGGACCTACATTACCCAGGAGGAAAAGGCACTACCAGGACACAAGCCTATGAAAGACAGGCTTACTCTTTTATTGTGTGGCAATGCTAGTGGGGATTTCAAAGTGAAGCCTTTACCTGTGTATGACTCAGGAAATCCCAGAGTGTTCAAGGAAAACAATGTCATGAAGAATAGATTGTGTGTGATGTGGAAAGTGGGTTAATATTGTGTTTGGCCCAAGTGTGAAAAAATACCTCCAGGAAAAGAAATTGCCACTCAAGTGCCTCCTGTTACTGGACAATGCTCCTGCACATCCTCCAGACTTGGAAGACCAAGTGTTTAGGGACTTCAGTTTTATAAAAGTGAAATTCTTGCCTCCTAACACCACTCTTCTCCTCCAGCCGATGGACCAGCAGGTCATTTCTAACTTCAAAAAACTCTACACAAAAGCAGCATTTCAAAAGTGCTTTGAAGTGACCTCGGACACTCGGTTGACCCTAAGAGAGTTCTGGAGGAATCACTTCACTATCCTCCATTGCATAAGCCTTATAGGTAAGGCTTGGGAGGGAGTGACTTCCAGGACTTGGAACTCTGCTTGGAGAAAACTGTGGCCAGATTGTGTCCAATAGAGGGATTTTAAGGGTTTGAGACTCACTGTGACCCTGACCCTGCCGACCCTGTGGACTCTATTGTGTCTTTGGGGAAGTCCCTGGGGTTGGAGGTGAGTGGTGAGGATGTGGAAGAGTTGGTGGAGGACCACAGGGAAGATCTTACCACTGAAGAGCTGCAAGAGCTTCAACTTGAACAGCAACAGATTGCAGCTGAGGAACTTGCTTCAGAGGAGGAGGAAGAGGGAGTGAAGGAGGTGCCTTCTTTAGAGATTAAAGAAGTGTGTGCAATGTGGACCAGGGTGCAAGCTTTTGTAGAAAAACACCAGCCTGACAAAGCTGAAACAAGCCATGTCTGCAACATGTTTAGTGACAAAACCCTGTCCCACTTCAGGGAAATCTTAAAGAGACGCCAGAAACAGAGCACTCTGGACGGTTATTTTGTGAGACAGGGATCCAGCGACTCTCAAGCTGGTTCTAGTGGCATTAAAAGACAGAGAAGGGAAGTAACCCCAGAGAAGGCATTACATACTACCTGAAGTCTTCATTGAGGGGGATTCCTCTTCCAAACACTAACTCCTCCCTCTTTCCTCTTTTCTATCTTCCAGAAGCCAGCATTAGCCTTCAATGAAGGTATGTAATACTCACATAATTGTAAAAAAAAAAAATGATTTTTTTGTGAATATTTTTGTCTATTAATTTCTATTAATTCTTATGGGAAACATTAATTCGCTTATTGGCCATTTCGGTTATCAGCCGACCTTCAGGAATGGATTACAGCCGATAACCAGGGGTCCACTGTATACACATTTTCATTAATCCATCTATGATATTTTTTTCAAATTATATAATAAACACAATACATAACATATAAACATGATAAATACACCCCACAGTAGAATAAATTAACATAAATATGAGGTGTGGTAGCCAGACAACTTGTACGAGTGACAAGAGTAACATTTTCTCTAGTCCAACATCAGAGAAAATGTGTACACTATAATATTATGGAAGTAACTGTAGAAAATTATTCCTTTCGTATGCCTTCACTCAGAGCATCATTTCTTCTAAAAATGGTTACATGAGAATGGGAGTGTTGCTCTTTATTAATTCTACTATATCAATGTGGAGATCAGTCACGAGGGAGCCTTCACCAAATTCAACTTCAGTAACAAGAACATAAAGTGGGACCAAGTAAACCAAGTCCTAAACAATATAAGCTGGGAAGATAGACTAAGCAACACAGACCCCAACTTATGCTTAGAACAGATTAACTCTGTGGCACTCGATGTATGCTCAAGGCATATTCCTTTAAGAAAAAGGAGGAGTAGATGTAAAATAGAAAGAGACAGGCGCTCTCTTTACAGGCGACAGAAAAGAATAACAGAGCGGCTAAAAGAGGCCAATATATCTGAAATGCGTAGGGAGACACTGGTCAGAGAAATAGCAAACATCGAACTAAAGCTAAAGGAATCTTATAGGAGTCAGGAATCGCGGGAAGAACTAAAAGCCATAAATGAAATCGAAAGAAACCCAAAGTATTTCTTTTCTTATGCCAAATCAAAGTTGAGAACAACATCCAGTATTGGGCCCCTACTTAAACAAGATGGGTCCTACACAGATGATAGCAAGGAAATGAGTGAGCTACTCAAGCCCCAATATGACTCAGTTTTTAGCAAGCCGCTAACCGGACTGAGAGTCGTAGCTCTAAATGAATTTTTTATGAGGGCCACAGAATTTGGTAAACACAAGCCTATCTGATGTTATCCTGATGCCAAATGACTTCGAACAGGCGATAAATGACATGCCCATGCACTCTGCCCCAGGGTCAGACGCGTGGAACTCCGTGTTCATCAAGAACTGCAAGAAGCCCCTATCACGTGCTTTTAACATCCTATTGAGAGAGAGCATAGACACTGGGGTCATCCCACAGTTACTTAAAACAAGAGACACAGCTCCACTCCACAAAGGGGGCAGTAAAGCAAGAGCAAAGAACTACAGACCAATAGCACTAACATCCCATATCATAAAAATCTTTGAAAGGGCCCTAAGAAGCAAGATCGCCACCCATCTAGATACCCATCAATTACACAACCCAGGGCAACATGGGTTTAGAGCAGGTCGTTTCTGTCTGTCCCAACTACTGGATCACTATGACAAGGTCCTAGATGCACTAGAAGACAAAAAAGAATGCAGGTGTAGTATATACAGACTTTGCAAAACCCTGCGTGCTAAAGGAATAACAGGAAAAGTTGGCAGATGGATCTATAACTTCCTCACAAACAGAACACAAAGAGTAGTAGTCAAAAGAGTAAAGGCTGAGGCGGCTACAGTGAAAAGCTCTGTTCCACAAGGCACAGCACTTGCTCCCATCTTGTTTCTCATCCTCATATCTGACATGGACAAGGATGTCAGCCACAGCACCGTGTCTTCCTTTGAAGATGACAACCCGAATCTGCATGACAGTGTCTTCCATTGGAGACAATGCAAGGCTCCAGGCGGACATCAACCAAATCTTTCAATGGGCTACAGAAAACAATATGAAGTTCAACGATGAGAAATTTCAATTACTCCGATATGGTAAACATGAGGAAATTAAAACTTCTTCAGAGTATAAGACGAATTCCAGCCACAAAATAGAGCGGAAAACTAACGTCAAAGACCTGAGAGTGATCATGTTGGAGGATCTCACCTTCAAGGACCATAACATTGTATCAATCGCATCTGCTAGAAAAATGACAGGATGTATAATGAGAACCTTCAAAACTAGGGATGCCAAGCCCATGATGACTCTTCAGGTCACTTGTTCTATCTAGGCTGGAATATTGCTGCACACTAATAGCACCTTTCAAGGCAGGTGAAATTGTTGACCTAGAAAATGTACAGAGAACCTTCACAGCACGCGTAACGGAGATAAAACACCTCAGTTACTGGGAGCGCTTGAAGCTCCTGAACCTGTGCTCACAAGAGAGATACATGATTATATACACCTGGAAAATCCTACAGGGACTAGTACCAAGCTTGCACACGAAAATCACTCGCTACGAAAGCAAAAGATTCAGCAGACGATGCAACATCCCCCCAATGAAAAGCAGAGGTGTCACTAGCACATTGAGAGACAACACCATAAGTGTCAGGGGCCCAAGACTGTTCAACTGCCTCCCAGCATACATAAGTGGGATTACCAATAGACCCCTGGCTGTCTTCAAGCAGGCACTGGACAAGCACCTAAAGTCGGTACCTGACGAGCTGGGCTGTGGCTCGTACGTTGGATTGCATGCAACCAGCAGTAACAGCCTGGTTGATCAGGCTCTGGTCCACCATGAGGCCTGATCACAGACCGGGCCGCAGGTTCCTTGACTCCCGGAACTCTCTCCAGGTAAACTCCAGGAGACAACCTGTACACAATGTAACTTGTACACAAACCAGACACATTTGCCTGGTTTGTTTACATAACTCCATGCCTGTGCTCATTCTCTCTCTCTCTCTCTCTCATTTATTCATTTTATCTAATTTACTCACTTTTTACCCTACATTAAGACTACAAATATTTTAAGGTAAATAATTAGTGAACTGTATATCATTTTATTGCTCTGGGACACTTTAAATGTCATAGAATATTATGTGTGGGTGGGGTGGCCTGGTATGGTAGGTATGGTATCCTGACTGGCTACCATACATACCACACTTGATTTCTTACAATAAATACTACTCATCTCGCCCTACATTAAGACTACAAACATTTTAAGGTAAGTAATGAGTGTACTATATGTGTATTTTAATTTTTAATGCCTAGTTCTATTGCTAACTTAATGTATGTTAGTGTAAACTTGTTATTTAGTATTTATATGCATTCGTAAGTGAAAAAAAAAGGGTGTTCCACACTATGTCAATTTTCGCTTTTCGACGGTAGCCTGGAACCTAACCTGCTGTATAAGTGGGGCCCTACTGTGCTATATTGTTCATATAGTGCACATTATTTATTCCTAACATACTTCATTAAATGTTCCTGTCACAGGATGCCTCATTATTTTCCTGTGTTTATTTTCTTTATGAAATTTTTCTCCTTTAGATCTACGAAGTGCTGATCGTATTCCTGGTTTAGTTCGGAACAAGTTGGGTGAAATGAACTATACCTTCAAAGCACTTGACTTGCCATATGCCAGCGTAAATGGCATTGCTAAAGTTAGAGATACACTAGTGTCGTGGTCAGATGCCCGTGGTGGGGGAGTAGCACACCGACTGGAGCCTGCCCCCAAAGAAATTGGCAATGTCACCAGTGATTCATGAGTAATTCAATAAACTTTTTATGTTTTTGCTAATAGTTTTTCTTTAGATTATTTACAGTATTTTATATATATTCTTTTAAGTGGTTATGAGTTTTAGATGTGCAGTAAGCCTCTACATTCTGTTTGTCCAGGCACCATATTACCAATACATCACAGTTGAAATTTTGTATCGTATTTCCTTCTTTTGATGTAAATGATCATTTTTTTCACCATCTGTATATTTTTAATAAACCATTTTGGATATCTGAATTATGAAAAACATTTGTTGCTCAATCATTTTTTTACCAAATGCACTCATACTTCACGTATGCCTTGTATTATTAAGGTTGAAATAAAGTATTTATTCTTTGTTAGTTTTTAACCAAATGCATCATACTTGTGTATGGTCATTCTCTGCATGTATAGAAAGCTCACATTATTTGATGGATTCATCACGAAACCACAGATTTAATAGATGAAGACCATGGGCGTACAACATCTGTAGAGAGACCAAACTAGCTGGCCATACACATCATCCCACACCCTTGTGTTTATCATTCCATTTTCTATCTTTGCATCACACTGTTTTGTCTCTGGATTTTTAACCCTTTGACTGTCGCAAGCCCCTTTCTGAAACCGTCATTCTATGTCGCAAAATTTTTGGGAAAAAAAAAAAAATTTCTTACGAAATGACACCAAAAGTACAAAATTTAGTCGAAAACTCATTGAATTATGCTCCCGTGAAGTTAGCGGTCTCGGCGATATATACTCATCGGCAATTTTGCCGACTTTGAGCCCTGTTTTTGGCCAATTCCATTGTTCCAATTGACCAAACTCATAGCTATTTCTTTAGAACTCCATTTTTTTCTATCAGTTGAGTACAAGAAACTGCCCATTTACTAATCACCCAATAAAGTGATCAGAAATTGGTAATTTGGCCAATTTCACACAAATTAAAAAAGATGCCAATTTCAAAATAGGGTCCAGAATAAACAATTTAGACATTCTTGGCACTAAAATAACATATCCTCTGTTCATTAGCCACGTCTCTAGGCCCCTCTTATATTACTATTGCTTCCTATTTTGATTTTTTATTCATACAAAAAATACAAAATTTACTGTTATGCAGACTACTGCATTATTATAAAAATGGTATAAATGATATCAGTGTACCAGTGAAAGAATATTAGACTCCACAGTTGATGTGTATTGGACGTGTGGTGTGATTTGCTTACTCCTGAGCATTGGTAAAAATCGAACATTTCCGCTACTTTGAGCTCAATTTCAAGGTTTTCTTCTTCGTGAAACTAATCAAAATCATCTCTATTTCTGTAATATGTTTTCCATATTATCACGTGAGACCATGAAAACGAGAATACAACGATAAATACTATACTAAAATACACCTCAAAGTCGGCGTTTTAATCCCAAAAAATGGTCAGTTTTTTTTTCTCATTATGCACTGCATACTGTAGAAATTTTTTTATGTGGTGCACATTGACCACACAGACTCATTCTCTCACATGTGGGCCTACCAGCTTTCTCCTGCTTGATTTGAAGCCTCTAGAATTTATTCGTATTAACCCTTTCAGGGTCCGGCAATCGGACACTGCACCTAGGTCAAGATTGTATATAACCAAAATGGTCATAAAGGGTTTTTAAGAACATAAAACAAAGAAGGAACACTGCAGCAGGATGCTGGTGCATGCGGCAGGTCCAATTCATCCCATCCGCTTAACTTACCAATGCTTGACCTAATCAAGTCATTATATTCACTTAGGGAGGCAGGCTGTGATCTAGTAGCACAAGCTAGTCCAGGTCCAACTTCAACACCCACCCACACTCATATCGTGTATTTATTGGCCAACCTATTTTTAAAAACCTACACAATCGTCATTAGCTTCCTACGACGTAACTTGGAGTTTCTTGTTCCATCATCCACTAAGCTGTTACCAAAAACCATTGCTTTCCTATATCCTTCACTGAATTGAATTTTTCAAATTTAATAAACCATTTGCTTTGAATACTGTCATATGCAAATATCTTTTTAGCACGTTTTACACCCCCTTTATTAATTCCTGTTGTTCCTTATATCACCTCAAATCTTACCCCCCTAATTCTAGCTTTTAAGATTCAGTGCTAACAACCAATCATCCTATTCTGTAATATGTCTCCATTCTATGAAAATTAGACCAAGAAATCGCAAATACCCAAATATAAAAAACATCAAAAACACTGCAAATTCGTTTTAATCGAAAAAAACATGATTTTAGTTTTACTTCATTTACAGAGTGTGCTGAGGATCTGTTTTAGTGGGGCACAATACCACTAGATGTATTTCTCATTTAGGCCCAAAGTACCCCTCACAGTTTATCGAGTGAGTGAGCCCTGGCAAGATCACGGTTTTGGGCTCACCGTAAAACCCAGAAATTTCGGGGGGACCCTAAAGGGTTAAAATGTCTGAGACATGGCTCATAGGATGTATATCGCCAAAAAGGTCAAAGGGGTTAAAAACTAAGAAAGAAGGAACACGCAGCAGCATGCGGCGCATGCGAGGCGGTCCCCAAATTTCCACGGCTTAAACCCAAAGCCTGACCTAGTCAGGGCAGTTATTTCCTTAAGGAGGAAGGGGACGGGGATGTGACCTAGTAGCACAAGCTAGTCAGGTCCACTCACCCCACCCACACTCACTCCCCTTTTATTTACCCAAACCCATTTTTAAAACTACACACTCTTAGCTTTACGGCCGGGGGACTTGGGAGTTGTCCACTCTCCCAATGTTACCAAACCAGTGCTTTCCTATATCCTTCCTGAATCTGAATTTTTCAAATTTATAACCATTGCTTTGAATCCTGTCTATGCCAGATATTTTTAGCACGCTGTTTACATCCCCTTTATTAATTCCTGTTTTCCACTTATACACCTCAATCTTATCCCCCCTAATTCTACGCCTTTCTAGAGAGTGCAGATTCAGGGCCCTCAGTGCATCCTCATAAGGAAGATTTCTGATACATGGGATCAACTTTGTCATCCTCCTTTGTACATTTTCCAGAGCGTTTATGTCCATTCTGTAATACGGTGACGAAAACTGCACAGCATAATCTAAACGAGGCCTAACCAAAGATATACTGAGTTGAAGAACAACCTGAGGGGTTCTGTTATTTATACTTTTTGCTATGAAGCCGAGGATTCTGCTAGCTTTATTGCGAACACGTATGCACTGTTGTCTTGGTTTCAGATTACTGCTGACCAGAACTCCTAAATCCTTTTTGCAATCCATAATGTTAAGATCTACATTATTTAGTTTATATGTGGCATGGTTATTTTCCTGCCCAACATTTAGAACTTTGCATTTGTCTATATTAAACTGCATCTGCCACTTCTCCGACAACTGCATCAGTCTATTCAAATCATCCTGGAGTGCTCTAATGTCCTCATTAGAATGAATTGGATGGCCTATTTTGGTGTCATCAGCAAATTTGCTTATGTCGCTATTTATTCCCTCATCTATGTCGTTTATGTAAATTGTGAACAACAAGGGGCCCAACACTGACCCCTGTGGAACACCGCTTGTGACCTGCCCCCATTCTCATTTCTCCCCCATTTATGCAAACACTGCTGCCTATTTGTCAACCATACCTCTACCCAGGAAAAAAATTTCTCCTATTCCGTGTGCCTTAAGTTTTCTCAACAGCCTCTTACACACTATATCATATTCAGTACCATGATCTACCTCAAATACCTTAATGAAGAAAGTTAGTAAATTCTTAAGGCAGGAACGCCCCTTTGTAAAACCGTGTTGAGATTCATTAATCAATTTATAATTGCTTCGGCAATTATGGATTCCATAAATTTACCAACTATGGAGGTAAGGCTTATTGGTCTATAGTTCGAAGCTAAAGACCTGTCACCTGCCTGGTAAATAATATTACTTTTGCCTTTTTCCCACTTTTACTAGCCAGTTTGTAGTGTGTATTGAAAAGATTACCAAAGGTATACTAAGTTCCTCTTTACATTCCTTTAAAACCCTTGCAAACAGTTCATCAGGGCCTGGGGATTTGTTAAGTTTTAATTTCTGTGTTTGTCTGAGGACCATGTCACTGTTTGCCCATCCCTTTACATACAGTGTACTGCGGGTAGTGATGTGGTGAAAGAGAGGAAAATGTAAAAATTTGGGTTAAAAATAAGAAAAATTTTAATGAAATTAAAATGACCCCGGGCATGGCATTAGCTATCAGTTTTCTCTGAAGGAATCCCCTGCCCATTTTATGGAAGAAACCCCAGAAAAAATAAATATAACATTTGGGCTCATTTAAATGTTTTTAATTTTTGTTTTTATTTATTGCGATTTTTACATATTTTTGGGGCTACGATTGTAAATATCAAAACCATTTTGCTCTATCATGTAAGGATTTTGAATAAAATACAAATTATGAAAAATGTAAATTTTTTTAAAAAAATTTTAATTATTAAAATGGGTGAGTAATCAGGAAAAGAAAATTCTTTTTTAAAAGAACGCATTTTCCAAATCAACATGAATGAAATAAATGTTTTTATTAACCCGTAAAGGGTCCAAACATTTATACGTTTTTTCCCTAGTGCCCCAAATAAATACGTTTTTTTTTCCCTGCCCTTTAAATTTGGCACGATTGGCCTAGTTTCCTGTCAGCAAGAATGGGTTTTAACCTCCGTGTCTGGGATTTAAAAAAATTGGGACCACTTTTGCCCTTGTGGGAGCACCCTTCAATTTATGCCCGCAGAGCAAACAGAAAAGAAATACCTGAGATTCACGATGTATGTATATTAACACTTATTTTAAGAGGAAAATGATTTTGACCCGGTTTAGTGGCTTTTAGGGGGATGTGGCCCAAGGGTCGAGGAAATATCAAAAACCTTGATAATAACCCATTCAATATTTGTGCAACACCCTTTCAGAATGTCTTAAACCTTTTTTCCCTAAGTAAAAAGAAAAAATTTGGTGGGGGAGGTTGCGCTGGCTGCCCGACTGGGTGATTGGCTGGCTAGCTGGCCCGGCTGTGGCGGCCGGCTCTATCTCCAATTTTTCTGTCTGTACTTTAAAATACTTGTCTGTCTCTGTCTCTTGTCTATCTTTGTGTCAGTTGTCTTATTTTTTTCTGTCTGTCTATCTCTGTCTCACGGGACGTAAATACAATAACATTGTAAATTTCCTAGGATAACCCAAAAAAACCCAAAAAGTGTAACTTGCTTGAAGATATAGTAAATGTGATGACAAGCAGTTTGTGGCTCTCTTCCCGAGCAGAGAGCTAGAGGATAGACATGACAGGGGGGTTTTGACAACAAAAAACAGACGTTTGTGTACCAGCGAAAACCCAAAACAGGGGGCCCAATCTTTTTACAAGTCTTATCACGCTCCTCACAATGCTTTTCAAACATCAGCTCTTATCAAGTTATCCTTCTTATCACTCACGCAGTGGGGACTTTGTTTTTTTATGCTTCAAGGGAAACTTATTATTTTATACACTACTACTAGTACTACTATGCTGCTGCTCATCCCTCCCCTTTCCCTCCCCCCCCCCCCCTCCTCCCTCTTCCTTTTTCCTCCCTCCTTCCTCCTCCCCCTCCTCCCCCCTCCTCCTCCTCCTCCATATCATTGCTTTTTGGGCTCAAACTCCCCAAATCAAAAATGTTTTTCATTGACACTTTATCTGTGTTAGAGATCACTTGGAAGAGAAGAGTCCCAATTTGTGGGGGTCACATATTTCTTACCTCAGACATGCTAAAAAAGACGACGAAATGGGATTCCCCCAAAAGCACCCTGGCTCCCCGATTTTTTTTATATGGGGGACACTGACCAGGAACCATTTTCTCACATGTGCCTCCCGCTTTCTCCTGCTTGTTTGAAGCCGCTAGAATTTATGGGGGATAGATACGCCCCAAAGGGCGGGATCTCCTATGACATTATATATGACCGCAACGCAAGGGGAAAAAAAAATTACCGGGGGGGTTTTAAATGTTGCATTTTTAAAAACTGTAGTTTTAAAGCACCCTTCTGGCAAGACATTGATGGGTAAATGATGGGGGAAAGTTTTTTTTTTTTTGGGCCACCCCCCTTGGGGGGGAATAGCCAGTGTGTTTAAAAAAAAAAAAAAAAAAAAAAAAAAATTTTTAATCACCTATGTATACCCCCCACATCATAACTGAGACAATCACATTAAAACCTTTACCCATTGTTGCCCAGGAAAAAATTTAAAATCATTTTTTTCACAAAAGCATTTTAGAATAAAAATTACGAAACTATATCTTTGTATTATCAAATTTTGATTCATTTAAAATTAATTTCTCTGTAAAACTATAAAATTTAAAGTGGCCCCCCCCGGTTTTTTCGATCACCCCCCCAAAAGCGCCCAATTAGTAAGGGGTTATTTATGTAAGTGCTTTTTATGTGTATGTTTGGGGGTTGAATGGACTAATCAAAAATTCACAATTTTTTTTTTTGGGAACAATTTCGGTCATACTGGCCCCCTTCAAAATTTTCGGAAGGAAATAATATCGAAAACCCGGGGGTCCACTGTAATTATTTTCCCTTTTCTGTAAACTATGTTATAACTCCTTAGTATTAATTTAAATGTAAGCCAAAAAGGGTTAAGTTGGCCCATAATGCCTAGGCTTTAAATAGAGGCTGTCTTTGCTTTTGAAAACCCCAAAATTGTTTTTTTCACAATCTCAATTGCAAAGAGACATTAAAAAAAATAAAAAAATAAATAAATATCCACCGGTGTGAGCCCCTCTTAAGTTGTCAAATTTTTTTGATTTTTTCGTAACTCCTGATTTAAACCCTTTTAAACCATTTCTTTCCCTTCCAGCAACACTTGTATGCCTACTGGGGCCCCTGATTTTCTTGGCAGATTTAAGATTGGCAAATTTAAACCCCTAAAAAGGGGCCAAAGTATATACGCGGCCCCGCATAACCCTTTGCCATCACATAACGTTTTCAATTTCCCCATACCCCTCGCTTTTAACGCAAAAATTTTGCCCCCCCATACCGCCAAAAAACCCCCCCCCCCGCTTTCGTCCGGGGAAAGATCCAATGTGGCCCCCTTTGGGCCAAATCTAAAAATGTGGGCCCCCGGTGGCATTGTTTTTCCGGCCCCCCGCCTCCGCGGTAAATTTAAAACATACCCAAACGGAACATTTCGTTTATTACCCGTGTTTTTGGGGGGATTTTATCTGCAAAAAAAAGTGACCATGGGCCCAAAAGCTTCTAGTGCCCAAACCCCACAGCAATAAGGGTGAGAATTTTCTATAGAGATGAAGAAAAAAATCATTGATAAGTATGAAATGGAGTGCGGGTCTCCGAGCTGGCCAGGGTTTTTTAATAAACCCCAATCAACCATCCCCTACTAATTGGGGTACGCTGCTGCTGCTGCGTACCCCTCAGCTGCTGCTTGCTGCTGCAAATGTCATTTTGCGGGTGCTTTTTAGCACGTCAGGGTTTCTGCCTCTGTTGACCTTGTTTTTGTTTTTTTGTTTTTTAAGTTTTTTTTTTTTTTTTTTTTCCTTTTTTTCCGTCGCTGCTGCTGCTCTGTGAAAAGTCCGCTGCTGCTGCTGTAACGTCGCTGCTGCTGTAGCATCGCGCGCTGCTGTACCCCCGTGCTGCGTGCGTACCACCGTCCGCCTGCTCTGCTGTGTACCCTGCTGCTGCGTAGTACAGTCTGCTGCTGCTGTAGTTTCCTGCTCTGGTGCACTGTCAGCTGCTGCTGCTGGCTTACCACCGTACTGCTGCTGCGCTGTATACTGTTGCTGCGCTGTGCATCGTCTGCTGTCGTAGCACTGTCAGCTGCTGCTGCTGCGTTCACCGCAGTGCGCTGCTGTAGACCGCTGCTGCTGCTGTAGTACCGTTTTCCTCTGTGTAGTCTCTGTGCTGCGGCATGTCGCTGCTGCTGTTTGCTGTACCACCTCACTGCTGCTGTATTAGCGCTGCTGCTGTAGCATCGTCGCTCCTTGTCCTTCAGCTGTCTCCCTGCTTCTGGGCCTTTTGTGTGGTGTGGCTTATTGGAATACCAAAAAAAATTTAACCCCAGGGGATTGCCCCCCAGGGGAACCCAAAAAAGTGGTGTCACGAAGACTGTCTAACTTTTTTTCCATTGGGTCCTTAACCCTTTCAGGGCCCCGACTGATCTAGGGTTTTTCGGTGAGTGTCCAAAAACCCTAATCTACCCAAAAATTTTAGGCCGTCAAATTTGCGCGAAAGCACTCTAGGCCTAATGTGAAGAATGGGTCTGCCGGGGTGTGGCCATAAAAAAAAAATCTAGGCTCTGCATGCATTGTGGGGAAACCCCGGGTCATTCACCCTTGTTCACCTGCCTCGTCGCAAGTCACCTCACTCCCCAAAAATTGGGGTTCCCTTCCCGTCTGATAGTTCTGACATGAGGAAGTGGAAATGAAGAAATTTACGGCTTTGATAAATTGTGACCGAAAAAATGACCGGGTAGATAATTTGGGAGAAAACCCCGACGATCCCGACCCTTTTACCTTGGGGTGGGCACTCGTGACCACGGTCGGGTGTTCCTAAACGTAAAAGAAAACTAAATTTTCCCGTGGGCCCGGCCTCTACTTCAGTAATGACGTGTTTGACGTGATTGTGATTTTATTGCGCTCGACGATCATTCGAGTAGTGAAGTGAGGAAACATTCACCAGTGAAGCGTCGGGATGTTGCCCGCCCCAGCCTCGGGAGTGTACCCTTGTTTGCCCAGGGACGGGTACATCCGGAGTACATCCCCCGCCCACACCCGTTTTAGGGAGTGATAGGAGGATGATGTGGGGTACACTTGGCAGGGTGGGCCACAGTGATGACTCTCAAAGTGGAATTCTCCCTACCTGACCCCTTGGAACAGGCCAATGAACTGGAATTTCTTTAAAATTATTCTTTGCCCACCCATTTGGGAAATTTATTGCCAGGGAAAGTAAAAAGTTTTTTCAGTACCCATGGCAAATACTTCTTACACCAAGTCAAGCCACAGGGGGAAAAAGAGACGACGTTGCGAATGTATTTGTTTTTTGGAAACAATAATCTTAGCCTCACGTCTATAAGATAATATAAAACAACTTCCCGATCGCAAATTTTGTACCCCATCCTTCGTGAAATAATACCAGTGAACAGGTTTATTTTACTGTTACTATGTTGCCCTTCTCGACAAAAACCGGGCTGAAGAAGTGACGGGTTAAAAAGATTAAAATGTTTTCATTTCTCAAACAAAAGTGGGATATACTTTTATCATTCAAAAATTTTTAAATTTGACGATCTTTGATTTGTTAAAAAGGTAGACGTCATTCAAGCATATATACCGAGCAGAGGAACCGCTTTGGGATAAAAATTTTGTACTCTGGATTGTGACAGTGGCCTGGTGTTTGGGAAATTTTGTTACACGGGTAGTAAAACATTTAAAGATACCAAGATGTTTTTTGGGGGATCCAGGTGAGTAGTGAGAAACATGATGGACCCTTTTTTGGTAAGGGGCCCTAATTTTATCCGATAACGGTACACAGCCCATTCCATGATTTTATGCGAGTGAACAAGAAATGTGTGTGGCACAGTGCGTTTAATTAAACAATTGCCCGGGTCACGCGGTGTTCGTGGTATGCGTGCAGGTGGGTTTTTTGCCAATAAATCTGGCATTCGGGGGATGACAAACGAGATGTACATTGTTGACACCATTCACGTAAAAAAAGCAAGACATGCAAAGTTGATCGAGTGACTAATGAACGTATTCGAAAACCCTGCATGTTGATTAACACAAAACATGGCTTTGGGTTTACAAGTGTGACAGCGATTGGGTTTTTTTGACGTGTTTGTAAGAGTTTTCAAGTGGTACATGAAAATTTTCTTCCTCGTGGACATTTTAATGCGAAAGCAAATAATATGTACCAAATAAAGATGGTAACAACCACCGTATGGGGAATTTTTGTTTTTTGTTTTCAGCAACTCCAAAAGAAGTACCAGGAACAAAACCTGCAATACAACATGTCCCCGAATTTTACAATATACCCAAGGTTTTGAGGAGAGAAGGTGATCATTTCAAAAACACTTCCTTCAAAATCAAAAAAATTTTCTCAAAGAATGATTGTCTGGCACAAACAAAACACGGCAACAAAGACAAGCCTCGGGTTTTGTGTGAGGAAGTAAGGCCTTGTGCATGGTGCCCTTTTTTCAAGGAGTTCCCCAAACTCCAGCATTCTAAAACCCCTGTCCGTGATTGTAAAAAATGTAAATTATATAGAACATTAGTATTAAAATATTTGTGCATGTTTTTGTTTAAAAAAACAACATGGTAAACAATAATATGATAATAACTTTAGTGCGGTTATTGGTTCAATACAGTGAGTATATATATACAATTATATACAGTATTGGCCCTCTCAGGCCCCAAATGTTAGTAGGAATAAAAAAAAAATTGGGAAAAGAAAAGAAAACAATAAAAAAACAAAATAATATAATACGCGTATGTGGAATTCGTCGATGTTGCCGCCACCACATCATTTTCTACAAACTTCTTGGCACTGTATCTCGGTAAGTAATGATCAGATTCTAATTTTTTTTGTTTTATTACCTTCACAAAAATATGCTCTTTAATTCTGTAAGAAAAAAAATTTTTTTTTTTTTTTTAAATTTCTTGGACACTGGTGCGTGACTTCAGATTTTGGCCTAGGACCCTGAAAGGGTTAACCTTGTCTCCCAGGATGCAACCCACACCAGTCGACTAACACCCAGGTGAACAGGGAAAAATGCCTGGAACTAGTGCTCATATTGGTGAATTTAAAGCCAGCAAAGGTTGGTTTGAGAGATTTAAGAATCGTAGTGGCATACAGTGTGATAAGGCCTGTTCTGGAAGAAAATGCCAAACAGGACCTACAGTACTCAGGAGGAAAAGGCACTCCCAGGACACAGTGTCTCATCAGTCATTGCTGCATCTTCAATAAAGGTAAGTGTCATTTATTCTTCATTTAGTAGAGTAGTACATGCACAATTATATTGTGCATGTACTACTCTACTATTGTGCATGTATCCTTCTCTTTGTGTGTAGGAAAAAGTATATTTCATGTGGTAAAATTTTTTTTTTTCCCTACTTTTGGGGGTCTTGCAGATTAATTTGATTTCCATTATTTCTTATGGGGAAAATTCATTCCCCATACCCCATCATTTCGCAACCCAAAGAGCCCTCTTGCACGGATTAAAGTCGCTATGCGGGGGTCCACTGTATACTTCACTACCCCAGTGCCCCGAATATTTTGAAAAAAAATTTTTTTTTTTATTAAAAAAGAACACATTTTTCTAAGTGTTATAGGTAAAAAAAAAAATTAGGTCAACTTTACGAATATAGGCAAATTTTTGGGACTGGAGATCACCCGACTGCAACATGGAGCGCTGCCCTTTAAAAGTGTTGCGTTTCCTTTTTTTTTAAATTTTTTATATTTTTTATATAATTTTTATTTACTGATAATTACAATTTATAGTAGTTCTTTTCATTTCATAACCATTCTTTGTTCTGACACTAGTACATATTAGGTACTGAAATTGTGCTCTGTCACAAACACACTGACAGGTGGACATTTACACCTGCCTTGGCCATCTACTATTGTCTTGGAATATATACAAAGTATTTATATGTCCCAGCAATGTTTTAGATATGTGGAAGTATATAATAATAATGAGAAGGAGGAGGAGGAGGAGGAGAAAAATACGTAATAATAAAATAATAAGTTCCCTTGAAGCATGAAAAACAAAGTCCACCCCTGACAGTGACATGATAAGATGAGATAACATCTGATAAGAGCTGATGTTTGATGAGCATACACGAGGGTGGGGGAGGGTGCAGCAGATAAGAAAAGATTAGAGGTGACGTTTGATGAGCATCGCCCTCCTTCGCTGGTACACAAACATGCCTGTCTATTTGTCTGTCTGTCGAGCTCCCTGTCTATCTGTCTATCCATCTAGCTCTCTGTCTCAGAGAGAGCCACAAGACTGCGTCATCACCTTTACTCACATCTTCAAGCAGAGTATAGCACTTTGTCTGGATTTTTTTGGTTATCCTAGGTAATTTACACTGTGTATATGTGTACCTGTGAGACAGAGATAGAAAGTGATAGAGACAGGGATAGACAGAGACAGAAACAGATAGAGAACAAAGACAGAGATAGGCATAGATACAGACAGACAAACGGAGATAGAGCCAGGCCGCCAGCAGCCGGCCAGCCAGCTAGCCAGCCAATCAGTCAGCCAGGCAGCCAGCCAACCAGCCAGCCTGCCAGCCAGCCAGAATTGTTTCTCTTGACTTAGGACATAGATTATAAGACATTCTAAAAGGGTGTTGCACAAATATTGCACATGGGTTATTATCGAGGTTTTTTTGATATTTCCTCGACCACTTGTGGCCACATCCACCTCAAAGCCACTAAACTCAGGGTCACAATCACTTTTCTCTTAAAATGGGAGTGTTAATACTACTACATGCCATCAGTGAATCCCAGGTGTTTGCTGTGCTGTTTGCTCTAGCTGGCACTCATTTGAGTTGGTGCTCCCACAAGGTACTAAGTGGTCCCAGATCCTTTTAATACTGCACACACTGAGTGTCAGGACCCATTCTATGCTGACAAGGCATCTCAGGCCAATCGTGCCAAATTTGAAGGCAGGAAAAATAAAATGTATATATACGTTTGGGGCACTAGCGGTAAAAACATATATATACGTTTGGACCATTTACGGGTTAAAAGATGGTAACTCCTAGCAGAGGATGGTATGTATTAAATGTGTATGAACCGAAGACTGGGACAAGGATGGTGGGGGTGGCTGAAGGTGACAGTAGGTCTTCCCTGTTGACTCAATGGTCTAACCCACAGCCTAGCAGAGTGCATCCCGCAGGTGTTGTGCTCTCAAAATTTTTTCCCCTCCCGCCAACTAAACCATGTTAAGTTAATTGTACGAAGTATTAAACAAAAATATGCTGCAATTCTTCAATAGTACTATAACCAAAACGTGCCAAACAAAACCGTGTTAAACGACGGTCTACTGTACTCCAGATTTATTAGAATTTCATGGTATTAACAGGAATTCAGCCCAAAGCACACTATGTAGATTTAATCTAGGATAACACAATAGTCAATGTCTTTTCCATGTTTCTGTGTACTTCACTTTATGGCATTTCACTAATGCAGTGGTTTTCAATTATGTATACCCATTCTTCATTTATTCAGACTTCCTACAATAAATATATTTACCACTCACTGTAAGCTAAGGATGAAATTATTTTAACCCTTTTAGGGTCTGTGCCATAGTTTTACGGCTTTGAGTTGTGGGTCCAAACTGTAGAACTACGCCAAAATTCTAGCGGCCTCAAATTTAGCACGAGAAGGCTGGTAGGCCTACATCTAAGAGAATGGGTCTGCATGGTGCATATGCACTGTAAACAAAAATTCTAGGCGCCCGCATGGCATTGTGTGAATGCCGCCTAAGTAAGCTTTGTTCACCATGCCTCACGGCAAGGCAGCTCTCACTCCGAGGCGAATTGAGACTCTCCTCTTCTTAACTGATCGATTAGTGACCGAAAGCAATGGCCATGATATTGAAAATAGTGTGGAAAATCCTGACAATCCTCAACCTTCTACCTCTGGTGTGGGCACATCTCAGTCACGTTCAGGTGTACCTAGTTGCAAGAGAAAACTAATATTTTTGCATGGCCAAGCCTCAGACTTGAGTAATAGTGATGTGGATGTTGATTTTATTGCTCTTGATGACCATTCGAGTAGTGATAGTGAGGAATCATATTCACCAGTGAAGCGTCAGTGTATACGCCGCCGCATGTACTCGGGTAGTGTTCCATATGCAGTGCCAAGGGGATGAAGTACATCCCAGAGTACATCCTGTGGCCCTACACCAGGAATGGACAGCGAAAGTGAGGATGATGTGGCTACACTTGGCATGGATAGACCACAGGCGTCGGTAGGTGATGGTAATGGTGGTGCCATGGCCACGCATGACTCGCCAGCCCAGGCAGAGACCCACGCTGCTGACTCATCAGATCGAGGACAAAGCAGAGCATCATTCACCACCACACCACAACCACAACCAGCTTATGATGCTCAGTATCTACCAGCAAACCGCATCTGGGATTGGCAGCAAAATCCCAATTTTGTTCCCAATCCCCATCAGTTTGACAACTCAGAGTGGAATCCTACCAGCTTGTTCCCTTGGAAACACAGCAAATGAACTAGAATTCTTTGAACTATTCTTTAACCAGCCCTTGATGGAAATTATTGTCAGGGAAAGTAACAAGTATTTTGAGTACACCATGGCATATATGATCATATCACCACAGTCAAGACTACACCGGTGGAAAGAGAAAACTGTAGCTGAAATGTATTTGCCTGTAAGCATAATATATTTGTCTGTAAGCATAATATAAAATCATACTGGTCCACAGATCGGTAATTTGTACCCCGGCCCTCAGTGAAATCATCCCAGTGAGCAGGTTTATCTTACTGTTATGTATATTGCACTTCTCTGACAAGACCAGGCCTGACAGAAATGACAGGTTATACAAGATTAGAAATGTTTTTATGCATCTGAAACAAAAGTTCAACACGTACTTTTATCCATTCGAGAATCTTGTAATTGACGAGTCTTTGATTTTGTTCAAAGGTAGGCTGTCGTTCAAGCAGTATATACCAAGCAAAAGGAAATGCTTTGGTATAAAACTGTTTGTACTCTGTGACTGTGAGAGTGGTCTGGTATTGGATATAATTGTATAAATGGAAGTAAAACATTGAAAAATACCTGGATATGTTATTGGGTATCTCAGGTGATGCAGTGAAAAACATGATGGCACCTTATCTTGGTAAGGGGCATACATTATACAGTGGACCCCCGCCTAACGATATTAATGCATTCTTGAGAGCTCATCGTAAGCCAAATTATCGTTAGCCAAATTAATTTTCTCCATAAGAAATAATGGAAATCAAATTAATCCGTTCCTGACACCCCAAAGTATGAAAAAAAAAAATTTTTTACCACATGAAATATTAATTTTAATACAAACTGAAGAAGACATGCACAGCTACTACTCTACTAAGAATAGAATACATGACACTTACCTTTATTGAAGGTAGCAAGTCCTTTTCCAGGGTTACTTCCCTTCTTCTTTTAATGCCACTAGGACCAGCTTGAGAGTCGGTGGACCTCTGTCGCACAACAAATCTGTCCATAGAGCTCTGTACCTCCTGTTCCTTTAAGACTTTCCTAAAATGGGCCATAACATTGTCATTGTACAGGTTGCCAACACGGCTTGCAGTAGCTGTGTCAGGGTGATTTTCATCTGTAAAGGTTTGCAGTTCAGCCCACTTTGCACACATTTCCTAAATCTCTTTTTTTAATTCCATACTAATTCTCGCCCTTTTTACCACAGGGATGCCACTAGAAGCTTTCTTGGGGCCCATGGTGACTTATTTTGCAATTACAAGCACTAAAAACACTGGGATAATGTGAAATGTACCGAATGTATGCGTAGATGCGACCGCACTGGCTGGCTTGTAAACACTGGTGCTGAGGCAACATGTGGGATGCGTCCCAGACGAATCACGTAACGTGAGTTTTTTATTGTGAGGCGAGGCAAATTTTTTGTGTTCAAATGCTTCATATGGCGGATTTAACATAACGCGATGCGTTCGTAAGGTGGGGGTCCACTGTATACTGATAATTGGTACACAAGCCCTTTACTCTGTGATTTCTTGCGAGTGAACATGACATACGTGTGTGGCACAGTGCGTTCTGATCATAAACATATGCCTAGGTTCAATGCAAGCAATCATGGTGGTGAGGTGCAGGTGTTTGCTGCCAATGACATCATGGCATTATGGTGGCATGACAAATGAGATGTCACATTGTTGACAACCATTCACCCTAACAAAATGAAAGACAGTGGCAAAGTTGATAGACTGACTAATGAACATATTCTAAAACCAGTAACAGTGATCGATTATACACAAAACATGCATTTGGTTGACGTATGTGACATGAAGATTGGCTTTGTCGATTGTGTTCGTAAGAGTTACAAGTGGTACATGAAACTTTTCTTCCATCTCATGGACATTTCAATGCTCAATGCATATAATATGTACCAAATAAAGACTGGCAACAGACCACCGTATGGTGAATTTTGTTTTGTCTGTCATCAGATAACTAATAATGAAGTACCAAGTAACAACACCTGCTATACAAAACGGTCCTCGAACTCCTCAGGAAATACCGAAGCGTTTGAAGAGGGAAGTGATCACTTCCTAATACAGCTTCCTGCAACTAAGAGGAAATGGGCTCAGAAGAGATGTGTTGTCTGTGCACAAACAAAACAACAGGGACACAAAGACACTCAGTTCATGTGCGAAGAATGCAAGATACCACTGTGCATGATACCTTGTTTCAAGGACTTCCACAGACTGCAGCAGTTCTAGAAACATGTCCAGTGATTGTACATATGTAAATATATAATAGAACATTAGTAATATACAACATTTGTGCATGTTTATTGTAATAAACAGTATAATAACTTTAGTGCGGTTATTGTGCTGAATACAGTGAGTGTATATACAGTGGACCCCCGGTTATCGGCCGGTTCAGTTATCGGCCAACTCGGTTATCGGCCGGTTTTTCGGCGCCCAGTTATCGGCCGTTTGGGAGGAGTCTGTCTTCTGGCTGGGGCCGCTTACGAGTCAGTTTGGCTTTGTCTCTGGGCGAGTGAGGAAGCTTCTGCTCATTCATCCAAACATTTTGCTATAATCCATTGTTTTTTGTGGTTATTGATTGAGTGCAACTGCAAAATAAGCAACCATGGGCCCAAAGAAACACGTTACATAGTATATAAAAACATGCAATGTTTATATGCGATGTATATTTAATAATAATCACTGGTACATTAAATGTCTTATTTTACATTAATATAGACATTTTCATTAATCCATCTATTATATCTTCTTCAAAATTACATAAGAAACACGTTACATAGCATATAAACATGCAGTGTTTATTATATGCGATGTATATTTAATAATCACTCTTTGCCACATTAAATGTCTTATTTTACGTTAATATAGACATTTTCATTAATCCATCTATGATATTTTCTTCAAAATTACATAAGAAACACATTACATATCATGTAGCATATAAACATAGTATATAAACATGCAATGTTTATATGTTATCGAGTGGAGAGTGGGATGGAGAGTAAACATTACATTTTCTCTGATGTAGCGTTAGAGAAAACTGTGAATCTGGCGACTGGTGCAGTAACCGCCCTTCATATGCATTCATAAACAAATTGCCATCATAAACAAATTGTTTATGATGGCATCTAAAGGTAGTTGTTAGAAACGATTAAACTCAGTGAACATGGTAATAATATGGCTGTGTAGTGTAGCCCAGGAGGGGGGGGCTACATACATGTACTGTACCCACATCTACCGCTACTTACACTGACTTCCTCCAAATAAGTACTACTCACCTCTTGCCCTACATGAAGACTACAAATATTTTAAGGTAAGTAATGAATGTACTGTAGCAGTAAATGACAGATTAAAGAGGTGTGTGCAATGTGGACTAGGGTGCACACTTTTGTAGAGAAACACCACCCTGACCAAGCTGAAACAAGACATATCTGCAAGATGTTCAGTGACAAAACCCTGTCCCACTTCAGGAAAATCTTAAGAGATGCCAGAAACAGACCTCTATGGACAGATTTGTTGTGAGACAGGGGTCCAGTGACTCTCAAGCTGGTCCTAGTGGCATTAAAAGACAAAGAAGGGAAGTAATCCCAGAGAAGGCTTTGCTACCTAAAGTCTTTATGGAGGGGGATTCCCCTTCCAAACACTAACTCCTCCCTCTTTCCTCTTCCCTATCTTCCAGAATCCAGCATTAGCCTTCATTAAAGGTATGTAATACATAATTGTTAAAAAAATTGTATTTTTTGTGAACATTTTTGTCTGGAATGGATTAATTGTATTTTCATTAATTCTTATGGGGAAATGTTAATTCGCTTTTCGGCCATTTCGGTTATCGGCCGACCTTCTGGGATGGATTATGGACAATAACCGAGGGTCCACCGTATATACATTATATATACACTATTGGTCTCACAGGCCACAAATGTTACTAGAAAAAGAAAAAATCAGAAAAGAAAAGAAAAAAGCACGAAAAACATAAAATAAGAAATGACTTTTTGTGGAAGTCGTGAATGTTGCCTCTACCCGGTCGTTTGGGGTCAACTTCACGACTCTATATCTTGGTAAGTACCAATTAGAAATTTTTTTGTTTCATTACTTTCATAAAATTATTATCTTTAATTCTGTAAATTTTTTTTTTTTTTTTTTTTTTTTTTTT
>NC_069413.1:65715678-65769421 GCF_026875155.1 Cherax quadricarinatus | reverse complement strand
TTTGAAGCATCATAGTTTTACAATTTTGTAACATTGCAATGAATAATATAACAAAATGATCAATTTACTATATGTAGTCATACAATTTATTAATCAGATCTAATCAAAGCCTAGGTAGTAGGTTTGTAAACAGCAACCACCCAGGGAGGTACTACCGTCCTGCCAAGTGAGTGTAAAACGAAAGCCTGTAATTGTTTTACATGATGGTAGGATTGCTGGTGTCTTTTGTCTGTCTCATAAACATGCAAGATTTCAGGTACGTCTTGCTGCTTCTACTTACATTTAGGTCACACTACACATACATGTACAAACATATATATACACACCCCTCTGGGTTTTCTTCTATTTTCTTTCTAGTTCTTGTTTATTTCCTCTTATCTCCATGGGGAAGTGGAACAGAATTCTTCCTCCTTAAGCCATGTGTGTTTTAAGAGGCGACTAAAATGCCAGGAGCATGGGGCTAGTAACCCCTTCTCCTGTATAAATTACGTACTAAATTTAAAAAGAGAAACTTTCGTTTTTCTTTTTGGGCCACCCTGCCTTGGTGGGATATGGCCGGTTTGTTGAAAGAAGATGATCTAATCAGATCAATGATCTGTAGTGCAATAACAGTTTACATGGTCATTAGATGAGTTACAATGCATTTTTTTTTTATTCGCCGGTATTCTCCCGGTGAATTTATTGATCTTTGAGTAATTATTTATGGGGTCCTAAGGCTAGGGGAGTTACACAGTGAGTAGTGACATTTTGAGGCAGTAGAAAGTGATGTTAACTGTGTAGGTAAAGTTAAATTAAATACTGTGTATTTAGTTTTAGGTGGTTTATGTGGTTTTTTTTTAGTAGAGTCTTGAACTGATATACAGTGTTTCTTTGGTAAGCAATGGTAATGAATTCCAAATTTTTGGGCCTTTTATGTGCATTGAGTTTTTACTTCAAAGAGTGATCTGTGTCTTGTGTTATGGTTGTGTGTTCTGTTAAGGTTGGTAAGGAGAAGCTTGAGGGAAGGGTTTATATCTGAGTTTAGTGTTCTATGCATGTAGTAGGCACAATAACAAGTATGGATGTTTTGTACGGTGAGTAAGTTTAGACTTTTGAATATTGGTGAAGTGTGCTGTCTGGAGTGGGAATTTATCATCATTCTGACTGCAGTCTTTTGCTGTGTAATTAATGATCTGAGATGATTTATTGTTGTTGAGCTCCATGCGCAGATTCCATAGGTGAGATAGGGGTAAATAAGTGAGTGATACAAGGCAAGGAGAGCTGACTTTGGAACATAGTACCATATCTTTGATAGTATGCCTACAGTCTTGGAGACTTTCTTGGAAATTTGTTGTAAACCTATCTGAAATTTGAGGCTATTATCAAGGTGGATTCCTAAGAATTTTCCCTCTGAGTTTTGAGATAGGTGTTCCGTTTATCATTACGTTAAGGGGAACACTTGTAGCTCTGTTCCCAAACTGAATGAAATAGGTTTTGTGAATACTGAGAGTAAGCTTGTTAAACATCATCCAGGTAGATATTTTCTGTAATTCAGTATTTACAGTATTGGCTAGTATGACCGGGCTTGGGTGAGAGAACACATATGTAGTGTCATCTGCAAATGGTATGGGTTTGAGTAGTTGAGATGCATTTGGTAGGTGGTTTATGTAAATGAGAGAGAGAAGCGGGCCAAGGACACTTCCGTGTGGGACACCGACTGTTATTGGTAGTGTGGAAGAGGTAGCTCCATTTGTGTACACACATTGGCTTCTGTTGCTAAGATATGACTTTAGGTAGTTGAGGGAGTGTCCTCTTGTACCATAATGTGATGGTTTTATGTGCAATAAATCATAGTCAACTGACTCAAAAACTTTATGTAGATCAATGAAGATTCCCAATGGGACTTCTTTTTTCTCGAGTGCAGTGTATATTAGTTCTAGCATGTGTATAATAGCATCATTCGTGTTTTTATTAGGCCTGAACCCAAACTGACAGGGGCTGAGTATATTGTGGGAAACGAGGTAGGAACAAATCTGCCTATGAATTAATTTTTCCAAGATTTAATAGAGAAGGGGTAAGTTAGATATTGGCCTATAGTTATTCAGGTCTGTTTGATCTCCTCCTTTATGTATCAGGGTGACCCTCGCTATTTTGAGAATTGAGGGGAAGGTAGAGGATTCGATGGATTTGTTAAAGTGTGTTGCAATAATTGGTGACAGCACTTGAGAAGCTTTTTTGTATATAAAGGGTGGTAATGTATTTAAATCTCCTGTCTTGTTCTTTAGTGTGTTGATAATAAGTGAGACTTCTGTTGGGTTGATGGGAGCTAGGAATAGTGTATTGGTAGGTGCCAGTGAGGTAGTCATTAGGTGGGGTGTTTGAGCTTGGGATTTTGCTCGCCAGGTTTTTTCCTATGGTGGAGAAGAAAGCATCGAGTCTGTTTGCAGTTTCAGTCAGTGGGAGTAGGGGTTCATCTGGTTTTGTTAGTTTGATTGTTCTGTTTCCTGAAAACTTTTTCGTTCCTAGAATTTCAGATAGGGTTTTCCAGGTCTTTTTCATATCACCTTTTAAGTTAAGTAATCTGTTCTCATAATACAATTTTTTTACCCTTCTTATCAAGCTGGTTAGGGTTGACGAGTAACGTTTTGTTTGGCCTCTGGTTATTTGGCCCATTCTGTACTGTTTTTCATATAAGTGCTTTATATTTATGGATTTGAGGATGCTGGGTGTTAGCCAGGGACTGTTCAGTCTCATAGCTGTGATCTGTTTAGTTTTTTAGGGCAATGCATGTTACAGAGGAGTTGGGTCTTTTTTAGAAAATTATTAATACATTTGTCAGTATCTGTATTGATTTCTAGCTCAGTCTGCCAGTCGATGTTTGTCATTGCTGTTATGAAGTTATTAATAGCTGTCATTATAAAGTCTGAAGGTAACTTTTGTAGTGTCTTGGGGTAATTTACCTAGATTGGTTATGAGAACAGTAGGGTAGTGTTATCTGTGATTATGCCTGATTTTAAATGGGATATGGTGTTTGTCCAGATGTGGTCTAATAAGGAAACACTAGTCTCCGAGATTCTTGTAGGTTTTGTTATTGCTGGTAGCAGAAGGCAGTTGCTCATAGTGTTTGTGAATTCAGTTACTTGTGGGTCCTGGTCCTGCAGGAGATTTATATTGAAGTCTCCTGTGAGCAGTAAGTGATCTTTGTTCATGTGTGCATCAGTTATCATGCTTCTTAGTTTTCACTAAATTGGTTAATATTTGACTGTGGCACTCTGTAGATGTTTATCACTGTGAGAGGTTACTACAGTGGACCCCTGGTTTACGATCAACTCCCAATGCGACCAATTATGTAAGTGTATTTATGTAAGTGCGTTTGTATGTGTATGTTTGGGGGTCTGAAATGGACTAATCTAATTCACAATATTCCTTATGGGAACAAATTCGGTCAGTACTGGCACCTGAACATACTTGTGGAATGAAATAATATCATAAACCGGGGGTCCACTGTATATATATTTGGATTTAAATTTAGCTATTATATATTCCCCATGTTCATCCTTTGTGCAAGTATTATTGATATATTCAAGTTGGTCTGAGTAGTATATAGCTGTGCCACCCCCTTGCTGGTCTGGCCTACAGCTGTGTATGGCTGTGGAACATCAGGCTTTAGCCAGGTTTCGGTGAGAATGATGATGGACATACTGGCATGCAGGGAATTTAGGAATGCTGTGAGGTCATCGTAGTGTTTGTTTAAAGATCTGACATTGTAGTTAAAGACAGTTATGTTGCTGCTGGCTCTGAGAAGTGCCTTTGCTTGTTCTGCTGTGTAATAATTACAGTTGCTGTTGGATTCATGTTATTTATTTAGTATGAGGTTGGTGTCAGGATCAATGCTTGTAATCATAAGATTGAGAGTGATTCTATAACTAGACTTAAGAATAAAACAATGTAAATATTCTATAGCTAAAAAAATAAAGGAGCTAGGGAATATAATAGTAATACGTATAATGAAAGTATCACACTTTAGCACCTGAAAATAGCACTTTAATTATTGTAACAAATGTGAATATATGAACTAAGGTAGCTGTTTAAAACTAAAATAAAGGAGCAAATATAAAAGGGACTAAAAGAAGTAGTGGTAAACAAAGTTATATGGACAGAGTAACTATTTTTTATTTTTATTATCACACTGGCCGATTCCCACCAAGGCAGGGTGGCCCGAAAAAGAAAAACTTTCACCATCATTCACTCCATCACTGTCTTGCCAGAAGGGTGCTTTACACTACAGTTTTTAAACAGCAACATTAACACCCCTCCTTCAGAGTGCAGGCACTGTACTTCCCATCTCCAGGACTCAAGTCCGGCCTGCCGGTTTCCCTGAACCCCTTCATAAATGTTACTTTGCTCACACTCCAACAGCACGTCAAGTATTAAAAACCATTTGTCTCCATTCACGCTCACGCATGCCTGCTGGAAGTCCAAGCCCCTCGCACACAAAACCTCCTTTACCCCCTCCCTCCAACCTTTCTTAGGCTGACCCCTACCCCGCCTTCCTTCCACTACAGACTGATACACTCTTGAAGTCATTCTGTTTCGCTCCATTCTCTCTACATGTCCGAACCACCTCAACAACCCTTCCTCAGCTCTCTGAACAACAGTTTTGGTAATCCCGCACCTCCTCCTAACTTCCAAACTACGAATTCTCTGCATTATATTCACACCACACATTGCCCTCAGACATGACATCTCCACTGCCTCCAGCCTTCTCCTCGCTGCAACATTTATCATCCATGCTTCACACCCATATAAGAGCGTTGGTAAAACTATACTCTCATACATTCCCCTCTTTGCCTCCAAGGACAAAGTTCTTTGTCTCCACAGACTCCTAAGTGCACCTCTCGCCCTTTTCCCCTCATCAATTCTATGATTCACTTCATCTTTCATAGACCCATCCGCTGACACGTCCACTCCCAAATATCTGAATACATTCACCTCCTCCATACTCTCTCCCTCCAATCTGATACCCAATCTTTCAACACCTAATCTTTTTGTTATCCTCATAACCTTACTCTTTCCCGTATTCACTTTTAAGTTTCTTCTTTTGCACACCCTACCAAATTCATCCACCAATCTCTGCAACTTCTCTTCAGAATCTCCCAAGAGCACAGTGTCATCAGCAAAGAGCAACTGTGACAACTCCCACTTTATGTGTGATTCTTTATCTTTTAACTCCACGCCTTTTGCCAAGACCCTCGCATTTACTTCTCTTACAACCCCATCTATAAATATATTAAACAACCATGGTGACATCACACATCCTTGTCTAAGGCCTACTTTTACTGGGAAATAATTTCCCTCTTTCCTACATACTCTAACTTGAGCCTCACTATCCTCGTAAAAACTCTTCACTGCTTTCAGTAACCTACCTCCTACACCATACACCTGCAACATCTGCCACATTGCCCCCCTATCCACCCTGTCATACGCCTTTTCCAAATCCATAAATGCCACAAAGACCTCTTTAGCCTTATCTAATACTGTTCACTATATGTTTCACTGTAAACACCTGGTCCACACACCCCCTACCTTTCCTTTAAAGCTCCTTGTTCAAACTGCTATCTTATTCTCCATCTTACTCTTAATTCTTTCAATAATAACTCTACCATACACTTTACCAGGTATACTCAACAGACTTATCCCCCTATAATTTTTGCACTCTCTTTTGTCCCTTTGCCTTTATACAAAGGAAATATGCATGCTCTCTGCCAATCCCTAGGTACCTTACCCTCTTCCATACATTTATTAAATAATTGCACCAACCACTCCAAAACTATATCCCCACCTGCTTTTAACATTTCTATCTTTATCCCATCAATCCCAGCTGCCTTACCCCCTTTCATTTTACCTACTGCCTCACGAGCTTCCCCCACACTCGCAACTGGCTCTTCCTCACTCCTACAAGATGTTATTCCTCCTTGCCCTATACATGAAATCACAGCTTCCCTATCTTCATCAACATTTAACAATTCCTCAAAATATTCCCTCCATCTTCCCAATACCTCTAGCTCTCCATTTAACCCCTTCAGGGTCCAAGGCCAAAATCTGAAGTGGTGCTCCAGTGTCCAAGAAATTTTGAAAAAAAAAAAAAATTATTTTTTCTTACAGAATTAAAGAGCATATTTTTGTGAAGGTAATAAGACAAAAAAAAAAACAAATCTGATCAGTACTTACCAAGATACAGTGCCAAGAAGTTTGTCAAAAATGATGTGGTGGCGGCAACATCGACGAATTCCACATACGCGCATTACATTATTTAGCGGTTTTTTAAGTTTTTTCTTTTCATTTCCAATTTTTTCTATTCCTACTAACATTTGGGGCCTGAGAGACCAATACTGTATATAATGTATATATATAAACTCACTGTATTGAACACAATAACCGCACTAAAGTTATTATCATATTATTGTTTACCACTGTTGTTTATTACAATAAACATGCACAAATATTGTATAATACTAATGTTCTATCATATATTTACATATTTACAATCACTGGACATGGTTTTAGAACTGCCGGAGCTTGTGGAACTCCTTGAAACAAGGCACCATGCACAGAGGCACCTTACATTCCTCACACATAAACCAAGTGTCTTTGCGTCTTTGTTGCCGTCATTTTGTTTGTGCACAGACAATGCATCTCTTCTGAGCACATTTCTTCTGAGTTGAAGGAAGCTGTATTATGAAATGATCACCTTCCCTCCTCAAACGCTTGGGTATATCCTGAGTAATTCGAGGACCTTGTTGTATAGCAGGTGTTCTTACCTGGTGGCCTGGTGAACTGGTGGCTAAAGCTCCAGCTTCACACACGGAGGGCCCGGGTTCGATTCCCGGCGGGTGGAAACATTTCGACACGTTTCCTTACACCTGTTGTCCTGTTCACCTAGCAGCAAATAGGTACCTGGGTGTTAGTCGATTGGTGTGGGTCGCATCCTGGGGGACAAGATTAAGGACCCCAATGGAAATAAGTTAGACAGTCCTCGATGACGCACTGACTTTCTTGGGTTATCCTGGGTGGCTAACCCTCCGGGGTTAAAAATCCGAACGAAATCTTATCTCTTATCTTATTTCATTATGAGTTGTCTGACAACAGAAACAAAATTCACCATACGGTGGTCTGTTGCCAGTCTTTATTTGGTACATATTATATGCATTGAGCATAGAAATGTCCATGAGATGGAAGGAAAGTTTCATGTACCACTTGTAACTCTTACGAACACAGTCAACAAAACCAATCTGCATGTCACACTTGTCAACCAAGCGCATGTTTTGTGTATAATCAATCACTGTCACTGGTTTTCGAATACGTTCATTAGTCACTCGATCAACTTTGCCACTGTCTTGCATTTCATTACGGTGAATAGTTGTCAAACAATGTGACATCTCGTTTGTCATGCCACCGTAATCCCCATGAGTCATGGCAGTAAACACCTGCACGTCATCACCACGAGCACCTGCGTTGAGCCTGGGCATATGTTTACGATTAGAACGCACTGTGCCACACACATCTGTCTTGTTCACATCGCATGAAATCACTGAGTAATGGGCTTGTGTACTAGTTATCGGTATTAATGTATCCCCTTACCAAGATAAGGTGCCATCATGTTTCTCACTACGTCAACTGAGATCCCCAAAATAACATCTTGGTATCTTTCAAGTTTTACTTCCCGTGTATACAACAATATCCAACACCAGGCCACTGTCACAGTCACAGAGTACAAGCAGTTTTATACCAAAGCTTTTCCCCCTTGCTCGGTATATACTGCTTGAATGACAGTCTACCTTTGAACAAAATCAAAGACTCGTCAATTACAAGATTCTTGAATGGATAAAAGTATATGCTGAACTTTTGTTTGAGATAAAAGAAAACATTCTAATCTTGTATAACCTGTCACTTTGTCAGCCTGGTTTTGTCAGGGGAATGCAACATACGTAAGAGTAAGATAAACCTGTTCACTGGGATATTTCACTGAAGACCGGGGTAGAAATTAGCCGATCTGTGGGACCAGTATGCTTTTATATTATGCTTATAGACATGAGGCATAAGCATTATTGTTGCAAAAAGCAAATACAGTTCTGCAACAGTCGTCTCTTTCCACCTGTGTAGTCTTGACTGTGGTGATATGATCGTATTTGCCATGGTGTACTCAAAATACTTATTACTTTCCTTGACAATAGTTTCCATCAATGGCTGGTCGAAGAATAATTCAAAGAATTCCAGTTCATTGGCCGTGGTTCCAAGGGGACAAGTAGGTAGAATTCCACTTCGAGAATCATCAAAGTGGTGAGGCTTGGGAACAAAATTGGAATTTTGCTGCCAATCCCACATACGGTTTGCTGGTGGATACTGGACATCATAGGCTGGTTGTGCGGGTGGTTGTGGTTGTGGTGGGCTGGCGGCTGGAGCTTTGTCCTTGAACTGACGAGTCAGCAGCGTGGGTCCCAGCGTGGGCTGGCGAGTCACGCATGGCGGTGCCACTACCATCACCACTACCACCATCCACTGATGCCTGTGGTCTATCCATGCCAAGTGTAGCCACATCATCCTCACTATCACTACCTAAAACTGGTATAGGGCCACGGGATGTACTCCGGGATGTACTCCGTCCCCTGGGCACAGCATAGGGTACACTACCCGAGCGCATGCGGCGGTGAACATACTGACGCTTCACTGGTGAATATGATTCCTCACTATCACTACTCGAATGATCGTCGAGCGCAATAAAATCACAATCCACGTCACTATCATCATTACTGAAGTCAGAGGCCTGGCCACGGGAAAATATTAGCTTTCTCTTGCGTTGAGGAACAACCAACCATGAGTCACGAGTGCCCACACCAGCGGTAGAAGGTTGAGGATCGTCAGGGTTTTCTGCACTATTATTGATATCCTGGTCATTCTTTTCGGTCACTAACTGATCAAAGCCATAGAATTCGTCTTCATTTCCACTTCCATCAGTGTCAGAACTATCAGATAGGAATAGGAGAGTCCCAATTTTCCAGGGAGTGAGAGCTGACTTGCGACGAGGCATGGTGAACAAGGGTAACTGAGCCGGCGTTCCCACAATGCTATGCGGGTGCCTAGATTTTTTTTTTATGGCGCACATCCACCATGCAGACCCGTTCTCTCACATGTAGGCCTATGAGCGCTTTCGCGCTAAATTTGACGCCGCTAGAATTTTGGCATAGATCTACGGTTTGGACACTCAACGTGAAGCCGTAGATCTACGGGACGGACCCTGAAAGGGTTAATAACTCTCCTCTTCTATTTTTAACTGACAAATCCATTTGTTCTCTAGGCTTCCTTAACTTGCTAATCTCATTCCAAAACTTTTTCTGATTTTCAACAAAATTTGTTGATAACATCTCACCCACTCTCTCATTTGCTCTCTTTTTACATTGCTTCACCACTCTCTTAACCTCTCTCTTTTTCTCCATATACTCTTCCCTCCTTGCATCACTTCTACTTTGTAAAAACTTCTCATATGCTAACTTTTTCTCCCTTACTGCTCTCTTTACATCATCATTCCACCAATCGCTCCTCTTCCCTCCCGCACCCACTTTCCTGTAACCACAAACTTCGCTGAACACTTTAACACTACATTTTTAAACCTACCCCATACCTCTTCGACCCATTGCCTATGCTCTCATTAGCCCACTATCCTCCAATAGCTGTTTTATATCTTCCCCAAGTGCCTCCTCTTTTAGTTTATAAACCTTCACCTCTCTCTTCCCTGATGCTTCTATTCTCCTTGTATCCCATCTACCTTTTATTCTCAGTGTAGCTACAACTAGAAAGTGATCTGATATATCTGTGGCCCCTCTATAAACAGGGTACATCCTGAAGTCTACTCAACAGTCTTTTATCTACCAATACAAAATCCAACAAACAAACTGTCATTTCACCCTACATCATATCTTGTATACTTATTTATCCTTTTTTTCTTAAAATATGTATTACCATAACAAAACCCCCTTTTCTTTACAAAGTTCAATCAAAGGGCTCCCATTATCATTTACACCTGGCACCCCCAAACTTACCTACCACACCCTCTCTAAAAGTTTCTCCTACTTAGCATTCAGATCCCCCTACCAAAATTTAAACTCTCTCACTTGGTTCAAAGGCTCTATACATTCACTTAACATCTCCCAAAATCTCTCTCTCTCTCCTCTAAAATTCCTCTCTTCTCTAGGTGAAATACACTCTTATTATGACCCACTTTTCACATCCAACCTTTACTTTAATCCACATAATTCTTGAATTTACACATTCATATTCTCTTTTCTCCTTCCATAACTGATCCTTCAACATTACTGCTACCCCTTCCTTTGCTCTAACTCTCTCAGGCCAATATTGTCAAAATACCACACTTGGATCCACTTCGAGAACAGCGTGAAACAAGCTTTTATGCCACAAGAGGGGCAGAAAGCAGCAACTTCACTCTGGCTGTACCCTTTTCCAGAACATCACTCCATCTGAGATCATACATACCCAGGATGACTCGAGTATGGAACACATTCGAACAGCATAATGATGTCAACGAGATAAAGTCAGTTGATCAAATGAAAATGCTGGCCCACAGATGGCTCCAACTTCATCCTGTTCCCTACTTGTATGTCTCATAACAATAAAAATGCTTTCAAATGAGCTGATGTAGGTAAAGCCTTAGCTTGCCAAAAAAAGTTAGGAACCCTTTAAACCCTGTAAATAGCTGCCCAAAAAAGGGCTAGGGATCCTTAACCTTGTCAAACCCTGTGTAAAAAAAAAAAAAAAAAAAAAAAAAACTCCAGATTTAATCCCATTTATTTCCCCCCACTGAAACTCTCCTACCCCCTTCAGCTTTGTTTCGCTTAGGGCCAGGACATCCAACTTCTTTTCATTCATAACATCAGCAATCATCTGTTTCTTGTCATCCGCACTACATCCACGCACATTCAAGCATCCCAGTTTATTAAGGTTTTTCTTCTTCTCTTTTTTAGTAAAATGTCTACAGGAGAAGGGGTTACTAGCCCATTGCTCCTGGCATTTTAGTCGCCTCATACGACACGCATGGCTTACGGAGGAAAGATTCTTTTCCACTTCCCCATGGACAATAGAAGAAATAAAGAAGAACAAGAGCTATTTAGAAAAAGGGGAAAAACCTAGATGTATGTATATATATATGCATGTGCGTGTCTGTGAAGTGTGACCAAAGTGTAAGTAGGAGTAGGTAAGTACTGGTTTGGACATAGGTAAGTACTGGTTTTCTAACAGAGTTGTAGATGCGTGGAACAGTCTTCCCAGTGGGGTGATAGAGGCTAGGACCTTGGGTAGCTTTAAGAAGAGACTGGACAAATATATGAGTGGGAGGGGCTGGGTTTGATTGGTGTCATTGGGTATGGGAGTTATTTCTTGGGAAGCTTTAGGTAGTAGTCGTTTTGATAAGGACCTGCCTCGCATGGGCCAGTAGGCCTTCTGCATTGTTCCTCAATTCTTATGTTCTTATGTTCTTATAACAGGGATATCTAGCGTGTTTATGAGACAGAAAAAGAAACCAGCAATCCTACCATCATGCAAAACAGTTACAGGTTTCTGTTTCACAGTCATCTGGCAGGACGGTAGTACTTCCCTGGGTGGTTGCTGTAACTATGATATAATATTAATTTAGGAATAAGATTTGACTTGTAATATAAATTTGAGCAATTAATAGCACTAAAAAAAAGTAAAAAGTACATGAGGTAGTTGGTACTAGCTAGTAAAAGATAGTACAAGGAATTGCACAATAATGTAATAGGAACATACACTATATGCACCACACATATATGTCTCAAGGACACTTATCTAATCTGTTACAGAAATATCAGCTTTTCTAAGGAAGGTAGAGAAATCATGTTCATTTGAGATGGTATATTGTTGTCCTGTTGCTGTTTTTCTAACTAGTAGTATTTTCCCTTCTCGAGTGAAACACTGATGTATTTTGTTTTCCTGTTTAAGTTTTCTCAACTTGAACAGAAGGTTTTGACGTTTTCTCGTTAGACACTCGTTGATGTACACTCCATTTTTCATTGTAATTGCTGTTTTAATTAGGTTATGTGTACCTGTAGCTAAATATACTTACATACTGTGCTGGCATGCAGGTACATATTAAAATCAATAACTGTCTCTGATGTCTCAAGATGCCATATTAATAATGATAACAATAATACTCAATAATACTCATTTGTGCTTAATTGTTATTTACTATAATTTTTAACACTGAATATATCATTGTTTAGTAAATCTTAAGTTAATTTTAAGCCTGCCCATAATGCTCTGCATACAAGGGGCTTTTGGCATGTTACACTTAACCACTGTATTTCTTTGTACACCTATGTATCATGTCCAAATTAATAATAAATAAATAATAATCACTGAGGCACATTAAATATTGTACTATTATTACATTAATATACACATTTTCATTAATCCATCAATGAATTTTTTTGAAAATTACATAATAAACATGGTTGGTACTTTTGTTTAATAAATGTATGAAAGAGGGGAAGGTACCTAGGGATTGGCAGAGAGCATGTATAGTCCCTTTATATAAAGGGAAAGGGGACAAAAGAGACTGTAAAAATTATAGAGGAATAAGTTTACTGAGTATACCAGGAAAAGTGTACGGTAGGGTTATAATTGAAAGAATTAGAGGCAAGACAGAATGTAGGATTGCGGATGAGCAAGGAGGTTTCAGAGTGGGTAGGGGATGTGTAGATCAAGTGTTTACATTGAAGCATATATGTGAACAGTATTTAGATAAAGGAAGGGAAGTTTTATTGCTTTATGGATTTAGAAAAGGATATGATAGAGTGGATAGAGGAGCAATGTGGCAGATTTTTGCAGTATATGGAATAGGTGGTAGTATTAATTGCTGAAAAGAGTTTTTATGAGGACAGTGAGGCTCAGGTTAGGGTGGTAGAAGAGAGGGTGACTACTTCCGGTAAAAGAGGTCCTTAGACAGGATGTGTAATGTCACCATGGTTGTTTAATATATTTATAGATGGGGTTGTAAAGGAAGTAAATGCTAGGGTGTTCGGGAGGGGGGTGGGATAAATTTTGGGGAATCAAATTCAAAATGGGAATTGACACAGTTACTTTTTGCTGATGATACTGTGCTTATGGGAGATTCTAAAGAAAAATTGCAAAGGTTAGTGGATGAGTTTTGGGAATGTGTGTAAAGGAGAAAGTTGAAAGTGAACACAGAAAAGAGTAAGGTGATGGGGGTGTCAATGATTTAGATAAAAAAAAATTGGATATCAAATTGGGAGGAGAGTATGGAAGAAGTGAATGTTTTTTAGATACTTGGGAGTTGACGTGTCGGCGGATGGATATGAAGGATGAGGGTTTAAACATAGAATTGATGAGGGAAAAAAGGTGAGTGGTGCGTTGAGGTTTTGTATGAAATTAAATAGTACCAACACTCTTATAGGGTGTGAAGCTGGGTGGTAAATGCAGCAGCGAGGAGACGGTTTGGAGGCAGTGGAGATGTCCTGTTTAAGGCAATGTGTGGGTAAATATTATGCAGAAAATTCGGAGTGTGGAAATTAGGAAAAGGTGTGAGTTAATAAAAATATTAGTCAGAGGGCAGAAGAGGGTTGTTGAGGTGGTTTGGGGCATTTAGAGAGAATGGATCAAAGTAGAATGACATGGAAAGCATATAAAATCATAGGGGGAAAGGGAAAAACGGGGTAGGGTCGTCCTCGAAAAGGGGTTTGGGGAGAGGGGTAAAAGGAGGTTTTGTGGGCAAGGGCTTGGACTTCCAGCAAGCGTGCGTAAAACGTGTTAGATAGGAGTGAATGGAGACGAATGGTACTTGGGACCTGACGATCTGTTGAAGTGTAGCAGGGTAATAATTAGTGAAGGATTCAGGGAAACCGGTTATTTTCATATAGTCGGACTTGAGTCCTGGAAATGGGAAGTACAATGCCTGCACTTTAAAGGAGGGGTTTGGGATATTGGCAGTTTGGAGGGATATGTTGTGTATCTTTATATGTGTATGCTTCTAGACTGTTGTATTCTGAGCACCTCTGCAAAAACAGTGATAATGTGCGAGTGTGGTGAAAGTGTTGAATGATGATGAAAGTATCTCCTTTCTTTCTTTTTTGGGTCACCCTGCCTCGGTGGGAGACGGCCGACTTGTTGAGAAAAAAAAAAACAAAAAAAAAAAAAACTACACTCCACAGTAGAATAAATTAACGTAAATATGAGATGTGGTAGCCAGGCGACTTGTAGGAGTGATGGTAAGAAATACGTTTTCTCTAGTCCAACATCAGAGAAAATGTGTACACAATAGTATTTCTGGGGGTAACTATAGAAAATTATTCCTTTCATAGTACTCGCTCCCATCTTGTTCCTCATCCTCATATCCGACATAGACAAGGATGTCAGCTACAGCACCGTGTCTTGCTTTGCAGATGACACCCGAATCTGCATGACAGTGTCTTCCATTGCAGACACTGCAAGGCCCCAGGCGGACATCAACCAAATCTTTCAGTGGGCTGCAGAAAACAATATGAAGTTCAACGATGAGAAATTTCAATTACTCAGATATGGTAAACACGAGGAAATTAAATCTTCATCAGAATACAAAACAAATTCTGGCCACAAAATAGAGCAAAACACCAACGTCAAAGACCTGGGAGTGATCATGTCGGAGGATCTCACCTTCAAGGACCATAACATTGTATCAATCGCATCTGCTAGAAAAATGACAGGATGGATAATGAGAACCTTCAAAACTAGGGAGGCCCAAACCAAGATGACACTCTTCAGGTCCCTTGTTCAATCTAGGCTGGAATAATTTCAGCACACTAACAGCACCTTTCAAGGCAGGTGAAATTGCGACCTAGAAAATGTACAGAAACCTTCACGGCACGCATAACGGAATAAAACACCTCAATTACTGGGAGCACTTGAGGTTCCTAAAACTGTATTCCCTGGGAAAGCAGGCGGGAGAGATACAATTATATACACCTGGAAAAAACCTAGAGGACTAGTACGGGAAATTGCACACGAAAATCACTCACTAACGAAAGCAAAAGACTTGGCAGACAATGCAACATCCCCCAATGAAAAGCAGGGGGGTCACTAGCACGTTAAGAGCCATACAATAAGTGTCAGGGGCCCGAGACTGTTCAACTGCCTCCCAGCAACATAAGGGGGTTACCAACAGGACCCCGGGAGTCTTCAAGCTGGCAGGACAAGACCTAAGGGCGGTTTCTGACCAGCCGGGGCTGTGGCCGTACGTTGGTTGCGTGCAGCAACAGCCTGGTTGATCAGGGTCTTCCACAGGAGGCCTGGTCACAGACCGGGCCGCGGGGGCGTTGACCCCCGGAACTCTCTCCAGGTAAACTCCAGGTAAATATGCCTTCACTCAGATGATCATTTCTTCTAAAAATGGTGTTACATGAGACTGGGAGTGTTGCTCTTTATTTATTCTACTGTAGCACATGGAGACAACTTGTACACAATGTGAATTGTTTGTATTATGGTATAATTCAAATGTGTATGAACCAAAACCAGACACATTCATGTTCATTTACATAACTCCGCGTCTCTGTCCTGTCTCATGTACTCATTCTCTCTCGTTTATTCATTTTATCTTATTTACTCACCTCTCATCCTACATTAAGACTACAAATATTTTAAGGTAAGTAATAAGTGAACTTTACATGCATTTTATTGCTGGGTGGGTGAGGTTGCCTGGTATGGTAGCCTGGCTGGCTGCCATACCTACCACACCCGATTTCTTATGATAAATACTACTTATCTTACCCTACATTAAGACTACAAATATTTTAAGGTAAGTAATATTTGTACTATATGTGTATTTCACTTTTTTTTTTAATGCCTAGTTCTATTGCTAACATAGAAGTCAGCATAAACTTGTTGCCTGGCATTTACATGCATTTATAAGTGGAAAAAATGGTGTTCCCCTTTAACCCTTTTGGGGTTTCGGCCGTGCTAGTATGGCTTACGCGCCAGTGATTTTGACGTACCTGGAGTTTACCTGGAGTTTACCTGGAGAGAGTTCCGGGGGTCAACGCCCCCGCGGCCCGGTCTGTGACCAGGCCTCCTGGTGGATCAGAGCCTGATCAACCAGGCTGTTGCTGCTGGCTGCACGCAAACCAACGTACGAGCCACAGCCCGGCTGATCAGGAACTGACTTTAGGTGCTTGTCCAGTGCCAGCTTGAAGACTGCCAGGGGTCTGTTGGTAATCCCCCTTATGTGTGCTGGGAGGCAGTTGAACAGTCTCGGGCCCCTGACACTTATTGTATGGTCTCTTAACGTGCTAGTGACACCCCTGCTTTTTTATTGGGGGGTGTGCATCGTCTGCCAAATCTTTTGCTTTCGTATGAGTGATTTTCGTGTGCAAGTTCCGTACTAGTCCCTCTAGGATTTTTCCCGGTGTATATAATCATGTATCCTCCCTCCTGCGTTCCAGGGAATACAGGTTAGGAACCTCAAGCGCTCCCAGTAATTGAGGTGTTTTATCTCCGTTATGCGCGCCGTGAAAGTTCTCTGGGGGGGGGGGGGGGGACATTTTCTAGGTCGGCAAATTTTACCTCCTTGAAAGGTGCTGTTAGTGTGCAGCAATATTCCAGCCTAGATAGAACAAGTGACCTGAAGAGTGTCATCATGGGCTTGGCCTCCCTTTGTTTTGAAGGGTTCTCATTATCCATCCTGTCATTTTTCTAGCAGATGCGATTGATACAATGTTATGGTCCTTGAAGGTGAGATCCTCCGACTGATCACTCCCAGGTCTTTGACGTTGGTGGTTTCGCTCTATTTTTTTGGCCAGAATTTGTTTTGTACTCTGATGAAGATTTAATTTCCTCCCTGTTTACCATATCTGAGTAATTGAAATTTCTCATCGTTGAACTTAATATTGTTTTCTGCAGCCCACTGAAAGATTTGGTTGATGTCCGCCTGGAGCCTTGCAGTGTCCCGCAATGGAAGACACTGTCATGCAGATTCGGGTGTCCCTCTGCAAAGGAAGACACGGTGCTGTGGCTGACATCCTTGTCTATGTCGGATATGAGGATGAGGAACAAGATGGGAGCGAGTACTGTGCCTTGAGGAACAGAGCTTTTCACCGTAGCTGCCTCGGACTTTACTCTGTTGACGACTACTCTCTGTGTTCTGTTAGTGAGGAAATTATAGATCCATCGACCGACTTTTCCTGTTATTCCTTTAGCACGCATTTTGTGCGCTATTATGCCATGGTCACACTTGTCGAAGGCTTTTGCAAAGTCTGTATATATTACATCTGCATAAATTCTAGCGCCTTCAAATCTCGAGGGAAAAGGCTGGTAGGCCTAGGCATGAGAGAATGGGTGCGTGTGGTCGGTGTGCAAGGTAGAAAAAAATCTGGGACCCAGTGGCGCATTGTGGGAATGCCATTTTAGTAGACCTTGTTCACCATGCCTCGCGGTAAGAAGCTCCTCACTCCTCGGTGAACTAGGACACTTTTGTTCCCAAGTGACAGCTCTAATACAGATGGAAGTGCCAGTGAAGATGAGTTTCAGTGTTTTGGTGAGGTTGTGACTGAAACTAATGACCATAATATCGGTAATAGTGAGGAAAACCCAGACGACCCTCAGCCTTCCACCTCTGCTGCTGGGCCGTCTTGTTCACGTTCAGTTGTACCAGAATCAAAGAGGAAACTCATATTTTCCCATATCCCGGACTCAGATGTGAGCATTGGTGATGAAAGTGATAGTGAATATGAACTACAAACTCTTGAAACCAGTTCCTGTAGTGATAGTGAAGTGGAATATTCTCCAGTGAAGCGTCAGTATATACGACGATATATGCGCTCTGGTAGTGTGCCATATGCTATTCCAAGGGGAAGGAGTACATCTCGGAGTACATCCCGTGGCTGTACAACAGGAACAGACAGTGAAAATGACAATGATAGTGTTGCAATTGGGATGGAAAATGTGCATGGTGGTGGTGGTAGTGGTGGTGTCAGCTGTGAGGCACCAGCAGTGGGCCATGCTGCCACCCACGCCGCTGCCACCCATGCCACTGCCTCAGCTGGTCTACAACAAAGGCCACCATCCCCCACCTACCCACCACACCAGCCTCCACAACCACAGCCTCCACAACCACAGCCTCCACAACCACAGCCTCCACAACCACAGCCTCCACAACCACCTGTCAATGTCCAGTACCCACCAGCAGACCGCACCTGGGATTGGCAGGAAGCTGTCAATTTTGTTCCAAATGCCCACCAGTTTGATGAAAGCCAAAGTGGAATACGGCCATGTTGTACACTGGGGAACAATGCCACTGAACTGGAATTTTTCGAGTTATTATTTGACGAACCCCTGATGGAAATTATTGTCAGGGAAAGCAACAGATACTACAAGTACACCATGGCAAACATTACTTTCACCAAAATCACGTCTACACCAGTGGAAGGAGACAACTGTGGCTGAGATGTATCTTTTCTTTGCCACAATAATGCTTATGCCACATGTGTATAAGCACAGAGTGAAATCATACTGGTCAACAGACCACCTGATTGCAACCCCAGGTTTCAGTGATATAATGGGAGTGAATCGATTTGTGTTACTGTTACGTATGCTTCACTTCTCAAGACAAAACCAGGCCTGACAGAAACGACAGGTTATACATGTATTAGATTAGGAATGTGTTTGTGTATCTGAAAGAGAAATTCAATATGTATTTTTATCCCTTCAGGAAGCTTGTAATTGACGAGTCTTTGATTCTGTTCAAAGGAAGACTCTCTTTCAAGCAGTACATACCAAGCAAGAGGAAACGCTTTGGTATAATGTTGTTTGTGCTTTGTGATTGTTACAGTGGTCTGGTATTGGACATTATTGTGTACACTGGAAGTTATACATTGCAAAATACCAGGAAGTTATTGGGCATCTCGGGTGACGTTCTGTATTTATGCTCAAATTACTAAATAAATAAATAAATAAATAAATAATAAATACCTTGGTAAGGGGCATATATTATATACTGATAACTGGTACACAAGCCCCTCACTCAGTGATTTTTTGCGAGTGAACATGACAGATGTGTGTGGCACAGTGCATGCAAATCGTAAGCATATGCCCAGGTCTGACGCTGGCACTCGTAGAGGTGAGGTGCAGGTGTTTGCTGCCAATGACATGGCATTTTGGTGGCATGACAAACGAGATGTCACACTGTTGTCATCAGTTCACCCTAATGAAATGGCAGACAGTGGCAGGCAGCATAGAGAAAGCAATGAACCCATTCTAAAACCTGCAGCTGTGATTGATTACACCTTCAATATGCATTCAGTGGACAAATGTGACATGCAGATTGGGTTTGCTGATTGTGTTCGCTAGAGTTTAAGTGGTACATAAAACTTTTTCCATTTTCTGGACATTTCCATGCTCAATGCTTATATTATGTATAAGATGAGGACCAGAAACAAACCATTATATGGCGAATTCTGTTTGTCTGTCATCAGACATAGTATTCAAGTACCAAGGAACAACACCTGCAATAGACCGCCCACTAAATTATCAACTACCACCTTCTCGTCTGAAGCATGGTGATCACTTCCTAGTAAAACTGCCTTCTACTGCTTTCAAGAAAAAGGCTCAGAAGTGGTGTTATGTCTGTGCACATACAAAAAAAACGTCCACGACAACGCAGAGACACTCATTTCATGTGTGAGGAGTGTAAAACACCACTGTACATGACACCATGTTTCAAAGACTTCCACAGGCTGCAGAACTTCTAGAAACATTCCCTGTGACTGTATATGTGTATATAAAATATGGAAAAATAGTAATACACAACATTTTATATTGTTTGTGTGTGAAAACAACAATTATAAACAATATAAGGACAACAGTGTTTGTGGAGTTATTGTTTAGTAAATAAAGAGAAAAAACTAATAAAATAGTGCTAATATTGGTCTCACAGGCCATAAAAGTAACTTGGAAAAAAAAATTAAAAAATATTAGAAAATAGTACTTAAAAAACAAAAACAAATAATACCGGGTGACGGCAGTCGGCGATGATACCATACATGGGGCATTTTCTGTCAACTTCACGCCTCCATATCTCGATAAGTATTGATGGTAAAAATTTTTTGTTTAGCCTTTTTTTTTTTTTTTTTTTTTTTTTTTTTTTTTTTGAAATTTGGGCGACCCTGAGAACAAGTCTCTGAGAGGGCCTGCCAACCCTCAAAGGGTTAAGGCAATTTTCGATTTAAGGCAGTAGCCTGGAACCTAACCTGCCGTATAAGTGGGGCCCTACTGTACACTACAGTATATATATAAAATGTTTGTAGTTATAATTTAATTATCTACAACTGTAATGATTAAATTTAAAGAGTAAATAAAGCTGTACTTATTTTCATATTACAGTGGCTGTTCATAATTTACATGAGTTACATTTCTGAAAACAACTTTATTAACCCTGAATCCCTTCATCAATGTTACATTGCTTACACTCCAACAGTATGCCCATTAACCCTTAAACTGTCCAAACGTAGATCTATGTTCACGTGCGTAGCACTCCGAACTTTCTATTTTACGTGTTTTCTCATGTAAAAAAAAAACGTAGCTCTACGTTCGGAGCGCTACGCATGTGCACGTAGATCTGCGTTTGGACAGTTTAAGGGTTAAGAGCCACTTGTCTCCCTTCACTCTCAACACTCACACAACCCTACTGGAAACCTCGTTTGCTCCCTCCCTCCAACCACTCCTGGGATGACCCCTACCCCTCCTGTTTTTCACTCCAGAAGTATACACACTCTTCATCATCCTATCCTCTCCCTTCTCTCCACATGCCCAAACTATCTCAAAAACCCCTCCTCAGCCTTCTGAATTAAACCCTTGGTGACTCCACGTCACCAAATTTCTATGCTCCAAATTCTCTACATGGTATTTAAACCACACACTGCTTTTAAATGTAACATCCATACTGCCTCCTCCTCGTCGGTATAGCATTTAAGACCTATGCCTCAATGGCACATAGAAGTGTTGATACCGCTATGGTACAATTTTTTTACATCCATAAACTTCTTGTCCATAGATGCCTCACCACAATGTCACTTTTTCCCCCCCTATCTATTCTATGGCTCACCTCATTTTTCATAGATCCATTTTTTCACAGACCCATGTCCTGACTAGTCCAGTCTCAAGTATCTAAGTACAGTGGTACCACGGGATACGAACTTAATTAGTTCCAGAAGGCCGAGTGCCAATCTGTTCGAGTACCGAATGAATTTGTTCCCATAAGGAATAATGTAAACTAGATTAATCCATTTCAGACCCCCAAATACACTTACAAAAGAACTTCCAAAAATACACTTACATAATTGTTAAAGTTCATATCCTGAGGTACCACTGTACATCCAATTCATCCATACCTCCATCCTGCAATTTGATATTCAATTTATCACTGCCTAGACTTTGTGTTACCCTCATCACTCTTCTCTATGCTCAGTTTTAATTTTGTATTTTTGCACTCCCTCTCAAATCCATCCACCAACCTTCATTTCTATAAAGTGGAATACAGTATATACTATTATACAATTAGGGCAAGTGACATATATTACTACCTGATATGTAAAACATATCAGATAGGCTTAAAACTAAATTATGATTGCAAATATATGAGAATAAGAATGAATGCACAGTTTTTAACCCCTTAACTGTCCAAACATAGATCTACATTCTCTCACCCAGCGCTCCAAATATTTAAAAAAAAAAAATTAATTAAATAAAGAGGACATTTTTTACATAAAGAAATGTAAAAAAAAAAATTTAGAGTCAGTACTTATGGAGATATAAGGCTGCAAAGTCGGTGCTTGTCACTCACCTGACAGCAACATGAAGCACTGCCACTTGCAGAAGTGTTGCCGATATAACTTTTTTCCTATTTCTTAATTTGTATAATTTTTATTTTCTGATAATTACAATTTGTAGTAGTTCCTGTGATTTCATAGCTAATCTTTGTTCTGACACTAATATTAGGTATTTAAATAGTACTCAAATAGTCACAAACACAGTGACAGATGAACATTTTCACCTACCTTAGTCATATACTATTGTCTAGAAATATATACATAGTATTTATAGGTCACAGCAATGTTTTGGATATGCAGGAGTATATAATAATAATAATAAGCTTCCTTGAAGCATGGTGTAAGACGAGTGTCACTCCACTGGTGACAGTGCAGAAGTGGTGACATTTGATGACTGTGCACTGCCTTAGCTTTATTTGTTTTCACTGTTGCACATAAACATGTCTGTCTGTCTGTGTAGCTCTCTGTCTATTTGTCTGTGTAGCTCTCTGTCTATCTAGCTCTCTGTTTATCTGTCTCTGCTTGTCTCTCTCTCTCTCTCTCTGTCTGTCTCAGAGAGAGCTACTCGTTAACCAACAGGTATTACACACGATGCAGTCATCGTGTCTGATTCCTGAGCAAGTGTAAATAGTATTACTTACCAGTCATGCTTACTATGCATTATATCTACAAGCACAGTACAGCACACTCGCTGGATTTTTTGGGTTATCCTAGGTAATCTACACTATGTATAATTGTATTTATGTGTACCTGTGATACACAGAGACAGAGATAGACAGACATACTACATAGATACAGACAGATGGACATACAGACAGCCGAAGTCAATCAGTCAGCCAAGCCAGCCAACAGCCAGCCAGCTAGCCGGCCTGCCTGCCTGCCTGCTGAATATGTATTGCACATTCCAGAATTTTCTCTCTTTACTTAGGGCATAGGTTATAAGACATTCTGTCAGAATGACACTACCAGTGGTACCAAAATTGAAAGGGTGTTGCACAAATGTTGCACATGGGTTATTTTCGAGGTTTTTGATATTTCCTTGAACACTTCCGGCGACATCCACCTCAAAGCCACTAAACTCGGGGTCAACACCACTTTCCTCTTAAAATGGGAGTGTTAATACTACATGACATCAGTGAATCCCAGGTGTCTGCCATGCTGTTTACTCTAGCTGGAGCTCCATTGAACTGGTGCTCCCACAAGGCACTAAGTGGTCCCAGATTTTTTTAATACTGCACACACCGAGTGTTAAGACCCATTCTATGCTGACAAGGCATCTCAGGCCAATCATGCCATATTTGGAGACAGGAAAAACAAAATGTAGATCTATGTTTGGAGTGCTTGCAGTAAGAACGTAGATCTACATTTGGACAGTTAAGAGGTTACAAGTAGTTTTGAAGTGGCTGGCATGTACACAGAGAGACAGACAGACAGAGAGACAAAGACAAACAGAGAGAGAGAGAGAGGGAGAGAGAGAGAGAGAGAGAGAGAGAGACGAGAGAGAACGAGAGAGCGAGAGAGAGAGCGAGAGAGAGAGCGAGAGAGAGGCGAGAGAGAGAGAGCGAGAGAGAGAGCGAGAGAGAGAGAGCGAAGAGAGAGAGAGCGAGAAGAGAGAGAGAGGAGAGAGCGAGAGAGAGAGAGAGAGAGAGAGAGAGCGAGAGAAGAGAGCAGAAGACAGAGAGCGAGAGGAGAGATGCCGAGAGAGAAGAGCGAGATGAAGAGTCGAGAGAGAGAGAGAGAGAGCGAGAGAGAGAGAGCGAGAGAGAAGAGAGATGCGAGGAGGAGAGAGAGCAGAGAGAGAGCGAGAAGAGAGAGCAGGAGCAGCGAGAGAGTGCGAGAGAGAGAGAGCGAGAGAGGAGGAGAGAGAGACGAAGGAGTTCAAGAGAGAGCGGAGAGAGAGAGAGAGATGAGCGAAGAGATGAGCGAGAGGAGAGTAGAGAGAAGCTGATGAGAGAGAGAGCGGAGAGATTGAGAGCGAGAGAGAGAGAGGAGAAGAGAGAGCGAGAGAGAGAGAGCGAGAAGGGGAAAAGCGAGAGAGAAGAGCGAAGAGAGAGAGCGAAGAGAAGAGCGGAAAAGAGAGACGAGAGCAGAGAGAGAGGAGAGAGAAGCGAGAAGAGAGGGGAGAAGAGACGAGAGAGAGAGGAGAGAAGAGCGAGAGAGAGAGGGGCGAGAGAGAGACAGGGGGACAAAAAGACGAGAAAAAAGGCCAGAGAGAGACAGACAGAGAGCAAGGAGGCAGAAGAGAAAGACAGAGAAGAGAGAAAGAGAAGAGAAGACACACACAGAGACAGACAGACAGACAGACAGACAGACAGAGACAGAGTTACTAGTATGCCTAAATTCTAGCGCCTTCAAATCTAGCAAGAGAAAGCTGGTAGGCCTACCTATGAAAGAATGGGTCTATGTGGTCAGTGTGCACAGTATAAAAAAAAATCCTGCAGCACACAGTGCATAATGAGAAAAAAAAAACTTTGACCATGTTTTTGGTTTAAAACAGCGACTTGGCACTGTATTTTCGTATGGTATTTATGGTTGTATTCTAGTTTTCCAGGTCTTATTTTATATAATGGAAGCTATATTACAGAAATTGAGACGACTTTGATTAGTTTCACAATGAAAAGTATCTTGAAATTGAGCTCAAAGTAGCAGAAATGTTCGATTTTTGCCAAAGTTCAAAAGTAAACAAATCATGCCAAGCGTCCAATACACGTCAACTGGTGAGTCTAATATTCTTTCACAGGTGCTCTGATATTATTTATACCATTTCTACACTAATGCAATAGTCTGCATAACAGTAAATCATCTATTTTTTTTGTGACAATAAAAATTCAAAGTGAAAAGCAAAAGAAATGTAAGAGGGGTGTGGGGACATGACTAATGAACACAGGAAATGTTATTTTAGTGCCATGAATGTCTGTCTTGTTTATTCTGGACCCTATTTGGAAATTGGCATCTTTTGAAATTTGTGTGAAATTGGCAAAATTGCTAATTTCTGACCACTTTATTGGATAGTTGAAATCGGTAAATGGGTGGTTTCTTGTACTCATTCAATAGAAAAAATGGAGTTCTAGCTAAATAGCTATGATTTTTGTCAACCAGTACACTGGAATTGGCCAAAAATAGGGCTCAGTGTGGGTGAAATCGTCAATGCGTAAACATCGTCGAGACTGCTAACTTCGCGAGAGCATAATTCCATAAGTTTTCCATCAAATTTCATACTTTTGGCATAGGAGAGGGCCTCTCGACCCTGAAAGGGTTAAGTAGGTTTATGCCTTTGAAGGGTGGGATAGTGTGTTGTCTGTCAGTAGCCTTATCTTGAGAATTTCCCAAAAGAACTACCATCAGCAAAGAGCAACAGTGATAAAAGCTCACTTTGTATTAGATGTAACATCTTTCAACCCTTTCAGGGTCGCCAGGCCCTCTCAGAGACTTGTTCTCAGGGTCGCCAAAATTTCAAAAAAAAAAAAAAAAAAATTTCTTATGAAAAGACAGCTTTTTTTTTTTCTAAACATTATAGGCTAAACAAAAATTTTTACCATCAATACTTACCGAGATATGGAGGCGTGAAGTTGACAGAAAATGACCTGCATACGGTAACATTGCCGACTGCTGGTCACCAGGTATTACTTTATTTTTTTAGGTACTATTTTCTATTATTTTTTTATTTTTTTTTTCCAAGTACCTTTTATGGCCTGTGAGACCAATATGAGCACTATTTTTCTCTTTATTTACTACACAATAACTGCATAAACACTGTTGTCACTGCTTTGTTTACAAAAAATATTTACACAAACAATATGAAATGTTGTTTATTACTATTTTTCTATATTTTATATACACATATACAGTCACAGGGAATGTTTCTAGAAGTTCTGCAGCCTGTGGAAGTCTTTGAAACATGGTGTCATGCACAGTGGTATTTTACACTCATCACACACGTGATTTTGGTGAAAGCAGTATTGTGTTTGCCATGGTGTACTCGTAGTATCTGTTGCTTTCCCTGACAATAATTTCCATCAGGGGTTCGTCAAAGAATAACTCGAAGCATTCCAGTTCAGTGGCATTGTTCCCCAGTGTACAACATGGCCATATTCCACTTTGGCTTTCATCAAACTGGTGGGGATTTGGAACAAAATTGACAGCTTCCTGCCAATCCCAGGTGCGGTCTGCTGGTGGGTACTGGACATTGACAGGTGGTTGTGGTTTTGGAGGTTGTGGTTGTGGAGGCTAGTGTGGTGGGTGGGTGGGGGATGGTGGCCTTTATTGTAGATCAGCTGAGGCAGCGGTGTAGGTGGCAGCACGGCCCACTGCTGGTTCCTCACAGCCGGCACCACCACTACCACCAACATGCACATTTTTCATCCCAATTGCAACACTATCATCTTCATTTTCACTGTCTGTTCCTGTTGTACAGCCACGGGATGTACTCCGAGATGTACTCTTTCCCCTTGGAATAGCATATGGCACACTACCAGAGCGCATATATCGTTGTATATACTGACGCTTCACTGGAGAATATTCCATTTCACTATCACTACTGGAACTGTTTTCAAGAGCTTGTAGTTCATATTCACTATCACTATCATCACCAATGCTCACATCTGACTCTGGGATTTGGGAAAATAGGAGTTTCCTCTTTGATTCTGGTACAACTGAACGTGAACAAGACGGCCCAGCAGCAGAGGTGGAAGGCTGAGGATCGTCTGGGTTTTCCTCACTGTTACCGATATTATGGTCATTAGTTTCGGTCACAACCTCACCAAAACACTGAAACTCATCTTCACTGGCACTTCCATCTGTATTAGAACTGTCACTGGGGAACAAAAGTGTCCCAATTCGCCGAGGAGTGAGGAGCTTCTTACCACGAGGCATGGTGAATAAGGTCTACTAAAATGGTGTTCCCACAATGCACCACTGGGTCCCAGATTTTTTCTACCGCGCACACCGACCACACGCACCCATTCTCTCACATCTAGGCCTACCAGCCTTTTCCCGCAAGATTTGAAGGAGCTAGAATTTGTGTACTAGTATGTCAAAAACACTGGCGCGTAAGCCGTACTAATATGTTCAAAACCCTGAAAGGGTTAATCCCACATCTCTTGCTTAAACCCTAGCATTCACTTCTTTTACAATCCCATCTAGAGATACATTAAAATAACCACGGTGGCATCACGCATCACTGACCAAGTCCTACTTTCACTGCTAAACAGACTGGGTAGAGTAGGTGAAGGGTGGGTGTGAGTGGTGGGTGTGAGCAATTTTATAAGTTTTAAAATCTCCTTAGAAGTTTTTAAATCTATTTGATTAGTAATTTTGCTTTTAGGGTACACTCATAATTATTCTCGCAAGGGCTGCATAGAACTACTTGAGCCAGTCTTTTGTGACCATAAACTGCCTACTTTATTTAATTTATTTATTTGGATTTTTGTGGACAGTATTTACAACAGTAATGTTTTGTAATGCTGAAGAAGCTGTCTGTTCCAGAATTTATAATACAGTTGAGACACATCCGTCTTTCCCAACTTGTGTACCTAATGGCATCAATTAAGGACTATACTAAAAAATCATTTCATCTCTCAATAACAACCATACCCACACTATGCTAAACTAACCAAATTTAAAGCAACTCTCCCAAATATTTTATTATCCCTTAACTATTATGCCATTATTACAAACTTAAAAATATATGTTTGTATCATTCACTGTACTACCTCATATTAATAATAGAGTAAAATATTGAATACAGTAGGACCCCGCTTTATGGCGTTCCGCTAATACGGACGTTTCAAATTATGCCCAAAACTCGCTATACGGCTCCCCCAACCTGACTTTCTAATACGGTCGCCGCGCCCCACCCAGTTTGTCTACATTCTCCGTGACCTCCATGAGCACCACATCTCTCCATTATGTCTGGAAACTCCGAAATTTCAAGTGTTTTTAAAAGTTATTGCATATTTTATATACATATATATTTTTTTAACAAGTCGGCCGTCTCCCACCAAGGCAGGGTGACCCAAAAAGAAAGAAAATCCCCAAAAAGAAAATACTTTCATCATCATTCAACGCTTTCACCTCACTCACACAATCACTGGTTTTGCAGAGGTGCTCAGAACACAACAGTTTATAAGCATATACGTATAAAGATACACGACATATCCCTCCAAACTGCTAATATCCTGAACCCCTCCTTTAGAGTGTAGGCATTGTACTTCCCATTTCCAGGACTCAAGTCCGGCTATATAAAAATAACCGGTTTCTCTGAATTCCTTCACTAAATATTACCCTGCTCACACTCCAAACAGATTGTCAGGCCCCAAATACCATTCGTCTCCATTCACTCCTATTGAACACGCTCATGCACGCCTGCTGGAAGTCCAAGCCCCTTGCCCACAAAACCTCCCTTACCCCTTCCTTCCAACCTTTTCGAGGACGACCCCTACCCCGCCTTCCTTCCCCTACAGATTTATACACTCTCCATGTCATTCTACTTTGATCCATTCTCTCTAAATGACCAAACCACCTCAACAACCCCTCTTCAGCCCTCTGACTAATACTTTTATTAACTCAACACTTTCTCCTAATTTCCACACTCTGAATTTTTTGCATAATATTTGCACCACACATTGCCCTTGGACAGGACATCTCCACTGTCTCCAACCACCTCCTCACTGCTGCATTCACAACCCAAGCTTCACACCCATATAAGAGTGTTGGTACTACTATACTTTCATACATTCCCTTCTTTGCCTCCATAGATAACGTTTTTTGTCTCCACATATACCTCAACGCACCACTCACCTTTTTTCCTTCATCAATTCTATGATTAACCTCATCCTTCATAAATCCATCCGCCGACACGTCAACTCCCAAGTATCGGAAAACATTCACTTCTTCCATACTCCTCCTCCCCAATTTGATATCCAATTTTTCTTTATCTAAATCATTTGATACCCTCATCACCTTACTCTTTTCTATGTTCACTTTCAACTTTCTACCTTTACACACACTCCCAAACTCATCCACTAACCTTTGCAATTTTTCTTTAGAATCTCCCATAAGCACAGTATCATCAGCAAAAAGTAACCGTGTCAATTCCCATTTTGTATTTAATTCCCCATAATTTAATCCCACCCCTCTTGCAAACACCCTAACATTTACTTCTTTTTCAACCCAATCTATAAATATATTAAACAACCATGGTGACATTACACATCCCTGTCTAAGACCTACTTTTACTGGGAAGTAGTCTCCCTCTCTTCTACACACCCTAACCTGAGCCTATCCTCATAAAAATTCTTTACAGCATTTAGTAACTTACACCTATTCCACTACTTGCAACATCTGCCACATTGCTCCCCTATCCACTATCATATGCCTTTTCTAAATCCATAAATGCAATAAAAACTTCCCAACCTTTATCTAAATACTGTTCACATATATGCTTCAAGGTAAACACTTCATCTACACATCCCCTACCCACTCTGAAACTTCCTTTCTCATCCGCAATCCTACATTCTGTCTTACCTCTAATTCTTTCAATTATAACCCTACCATACACTTTTCCTAGTATACTCAGTAAACTTATTCCTCTATAAATTTTACAATCTCTTTTGTCCCACTTCCCTTTATATAAAGGGACTATACATGCCCTCTGCCAATCCCTAGGTACCTTCCCCTCTTTCATACATTTATTAAACAAAAATACCAACCACTCCAATACTATATCCTCTCCTGCTTTTAACATTTCAAATTCAAGTTTATTCTCTATAAGGGTTACAATGTGGGGTTTACAGGTTTTGGGTATTGTGTGGTTTACATGTTATAAAATACTAATTACAGAGGGGGCCACTAGGACACCTAGCCTGGCTAGGCATTTCGGGCAGACTTAAGATTAATTCCTAACATTAAACCCTTACAGATTATGGTATTAAGGCTAAGTGACTACATCATAATTTGTGAGTTTAGCAATGTGAATGCTTTTGTTTTGACACAATACAAAGTGTCTATATTGGAGTATCATGGGCAAACTTATGACTAGTTAGGATTTATTATTTTAATATTAAGATTAGTATTTCTGGGTTTATAGTCAGTGGGCGAGCGGGTAATTGTGAATCACCAGGTGGTTATCATGTAGTTAGTTGTCGGGGTGGATCAGGGAGATAAGATGTTTTCTAACTGTAGTTTTGAAAGAGATGAATGTGGCTGCAGTTCTAGAGTTTTCAGGTAGGGTGTTCCAGATTCTAGGTCCTTTGAAATACATTGAATTTTTGTAAAGGTTTAGTCGAACACGGGGAATGTCATAGAGATGTTTGTGTCTCTTGTTATGCCTGTGGATCCTGTCACAACTATCAAGAAAGCATTTTAGGTCAAGGTTAATATTGGAATTTAAGGTCCTGTAGATATAGACTGCATAATAGTAAGTGTGGATGTTCTGAACAAGAAGTAAGCTTAGATCTATGAAGAGTGGGGGGGGTGTGTTGCCAGGGATGGGATTTAGTGATTATTCTTACTGCGGCTTTTTGTTGGGTTATTATTGGCTTTAGGTGTGTCACTGCAGTTGAACCCCAAGCACAGATAGCATAGGTGAGGTATGAATATATAAGTGAATGGTATAGTGTGAGAAGGGCAGTTTGCGGCACGTAGTATCGTATCTTGGAGAGGATCCCCACCATTTTGAATACTTTTTTTTGTCATAATCCCGTCAGTTCCAGCTGCTTTACCCCCTTTCATTCTACGTAATGCCTCTCGCACCTCCCCCACACTCACATCCTGTTCTTCTTCACTCCTAAAAGATGGTATACCTCCCTGGTCAGTGCATGAAATTACCGCTTCCCTTTCTTCATCGACATTTAAAAGTTCCTCAAAATATTCTCGCCATCTACCCAAAACCTCCATCTCCCCATCTACTAACTCCCCTACTCCGTTTTTAACTGACAAATCCATTCGTTCTCTAGGCTTTCTTAACTTGTTTAACTCACTCCCAAATTTTTTCTTATTTTCATTAAAATATCTTGACAGTGCCTCTCCCACTCTATCATCTGCTCTTCTTCTGCACTCTCTCACCACTCTCTTCACCTTCCTTTTACTCTCCATATACTCTACTCTTCTTATAACACTTCTGCTTTGTAAAAGCCTCTCATAAGCTAACTTTTTCTCTCTTATCACACCCTTTACTTTTTCATTCCACCAATTACTCCTCTTTCCTCCTGCAACCACCCTTCTATAACCACAAACTTCTGCCCCACATTCTAATACTGCATTTTTGAAACTATTCCAACCCTCTTCAACCCCTCCCCCACTACTCATACTTGCACCAGCCCACCTTTCTACCAATAGTTGCTTATATCTCACCCGAACTTCCTCCTCCCTTAGTTTATACACTTTCACCTCCCTCTTGCTTGTTGTTGCCATTTTCCTCTTTTCCCATCTACCTCTTACTGTAACTGTAGCTACAACTAAATAATGATCCGATGTATCAGTTGCCCCTCTATAAATGTGTACATCCTGGAGCCTACCCATCAATCTTTTATCCACCAATAAATAATCTAACAAACTACTTTCATTACGTGCTATATCATACATTGCACAGTGGTCCCTGAATTATCGTCCATGATCCGTTCCTGGAAGTGGGACTATTATCCAAATAGATGATTTTCGAATCAATTTTCCCCATAAGAAATACTGTAAATACAATTAATCCATTACTGACACCCAGAAGTATTAAAGCAAAAAAAATTTTTTATGTGAAATGTAGATGTAGTACATAAACAATACAACGGCACATGATGAATGAAACATTAATAGCATAATACTTACCTTTATTGGCGATTCTTCTTAGTGTATGGAAGACTGGAGGAGGAAAGAGATTGAATTACTGGTTGGAAGGGGAATCCCCTTCCATCAACACCTCAGGTACCAAGTGCTTTTCTGGGGTTATTTCTCTTCTCTGTTTCTTAATGCTACTAGGACCAGCTTGAGAGTCACTGGAGTCCTGTCTCACAAAATAACTGTGGAGAGAGCTCTGTTTCTGGCGTCTCTTTAACACTTCCCTAAAATGGCCCAAGACTTTGTCACTGTACATGTTGCCAACCTGGCTTGCAACAACCTTGTTAGGGTGATGTTTCTCCATAAAGCTTTCCATCTTACCCCACATAGTAAAAATCTCTTAAATTTCTGAAGAAGGCACCTTCTTCCAGCTCTCTTCCTCCTCCTCTGCAGCAAGATTCTGAGCTGCGATGAGTTGCTCTTCCTGCTGAAGCTCTTGCAGCTCCTCAGTGGTGAGCTCTTCATTGTGGTCTTCCACCAATTCTTCCACATCCTCCAAACTCACATCCAACCCCATGGAACTCCCCAGTGCCACAATTGATTTTACAACAGACAGACTCATTAGGGTCAGTCCCAAATTCTTCAAAATCCCTCTTGTCGACACAATCTGGCCACAATTTTCTCCAGGCAGAGTTCAAAGTCCTGGTAGTCACTCCCTCCCAAGCCATACCTATAAGGGTTATGCAGTGGAGGATGCTGAAGTGTTCTCTCCAAAATTCCCTTAGGGTCAAGTAAGTGTCTGTGGTCACAGTCAAGCACCTGTGAAACATTGCTTTTGTGTAGTTTTTTAAAGTTTGCAATAACCTGCTGGTCCATGGGTTGGAGGAGAGGAGTGGTATTCGGGGGCAAGAATTTTACTGTGATGAACCCAGACTCCTCAAAAATTAGGTCATCCAAGTTTGGAGGATGAGCAGGTGCATTGTCCATTACTACCAGGCACTTGAGATCCAATTTCTTTTCCAGGAGATACTCCTTCACACTAGGGCCAAACACTTCATTGAACCAATCGACGAAAATTTCCCTCGTGACCCATGCCTTACTATTAGATTTCCAAAACACACACAATTTACTCTTCATAACATTGTTTTTCCTGAACACTCTGGGATTTTCAGAATGGTACACTAGTAATGGCTTCACTTTGAAATCCCCACTAGCATTAGCACAGAACATTAGCGTCAGCCTGTCTTTCATAGGCTTGTGTCCTGGCATTGCCTTTTCCTCTTGTGTAATGAAGGTCCTCTTTGGCATTTTCTTCCAAAAGAGGCCTGTTTCGTCACAATTGAACACTTGTTCAGGTTTCAGTCCTTCAGCCTCTATGTACTCCTGGAATTCATGCACATATTTTTCAGCCGCCTTGTGGTCCGAACTGGCAGCCTCACCATGCCTTACCACACTGTGTATGCCAGTACGGTTCTTAAATCTCTCAAACCAGCCTTTGCTGGCCTTAAATTCACTCATTTCACCACTATTTGCAGGCAATTTCTTTACCAAATCTTCATGCAACTGCCTAGCCTTTTCACAAATAAACGAAGTCATAAGAGTATCTCCTGCTAATTGTTTCTCATTTATCCACACCAATAATAACTTCTCAACCTCTTCCAGTACTGGTGATCTCATTTTTGTCAGCATAGTTACTCCCTTTGCAACAACAACATCCTTTATTTCATTTTTCTTGGCCACTTATGGAACATAAGGTTGTGTAGGGTTTCTTATACACGTACATCCTGGACAGTTCGGCCACACTTGTACCACTTTCATATTGTTCAATGATGGTTTTCTTAAATTCAATCATATTTCTCACCTTCTTTACCACAGGCTTGGCACTAGGAGCTTTCTTTGGAGCCATGGTAGCTTATTTAGTACTTGCAAGCGCTAAAATAAATGGAATATAATGAAATATTTCGCTGGAGCATGTGAGGGGACCTTCGCTCACTGGTAAACAATGCCAGACTAGCTGCCGCCCTGGCTCACGCCGTGGGTATGCGTCCCGGACGAACTACGACTCGTGAGTCAACCTATGAAAAGCGAGTCCATGTTTATACGAAAATACCTCTATGATTGGCGAATTTTACGATTGCCGGAACTACGAAAAGCTGGTGGACCACTGTATTTATATGCATTTATAAGTTGAAAAAAAAAAAGCATTCCACTTTACGATGGTAGCCTGGAAGCTAACCTGCCATATAAGTGGGGCCCTACTGTATGCATGCGACTTACGAGCCAGTGTTTTTGACGTATTTATACTCCAAAATTCTAGCAGCTTTAAATCAAGTGGGAGAAAGTTGGTAGGCCCACCTGTGAGAGAATGGGTCTGTGTGGTCAGTGTGTGCAGTATAAAAAATCCTGCAGCAAGCAGTGCATAATGAGAAAAAAAACTCCGACCATGTTTTTGGATTAAAATGCCGACATTGAGGTGTATTTTCGTATAGTATTTATGGTTGTATTCTTGTTTTCCTGGTCTCATTTGATAGAATGGAAGACATATTACAGAAATTGTGATGCTTTTGATTGGTTTCACGATAAAAAGGATCTTGAAATTGAGCTCAAACTAGCGGAAATGTTAGATTTTTGCTGATGTTCAAGAGTAAACAAATGACATCATTGTCCAATAAGTGTCCAATTAGCCATTCTAATATGCAGTCATGAATGGGTTGACATTATTTATACAATTATTACAATAATGCAGTAGTTTGCATAACAGTAAATCTTCTATTTTTTGTGTGAATAAAAATTCAAAATAGAAAGCAAGAGTAATATAAGAGGGGCCTGGAGACATGACTGATGAACAGAGAAAATGTTAGTTTAGTGCCAGAAATGTCTGCATTGTTCATTCTGGGCCCTATTTTGAAATTTTAATTTGCGTGAAATTGGCCAAATTGCCAATTTCTGTGCACTTTATTGGGTAGTAGTTGAAATCGGTAAATGGGTGGTTTCAATCGATAGAACAAATGGAGTTCTAAAGAAATAGTTAAGAGTTTGGTCAACTGGAACACTGGAATTGGCTGAAAATAGGGCTCAAAGTGGGCGAAATCGCCCACTTTGAGCGACACAGACACACTTTAAGATTTGGGGTTGCGACAGTCAAAGGGTTAAGTATTATGTTAAGTCTGCCTGAAATGCTTCAGCATGATAATGACTTTCTTTGTACCAATCAAATTATGAAATGTAAACACACATTGTAACCTTAGCAAAAAATAAAATTTTGATACTGATTTCATTTTGAACTAAAATATTATTTTGTCTAAGAGTACAGTAATTTGTTTTTGGTTTCAAGTGGGATTTCTTAAGTGTTAGCAGGGCTGTGGAGTCAGCACTTAAAACCTTCGTCTCAAGACTAACTCATTTATTCATGGCACCTCTAACTCTGTCTCCTTTAACCCTTAAACGGTCCAAACAGATCGAAGTTCAAATTCGTAGTGCTACAAAAGTAGATCTACTTTTTTTTTACAATTTTTCAAATATAACAAAAAAAAAGGTAGATAAAAGTTTTTTACACATTTTCAAATGTAAAACAAAAAAGAAGATCTACATTTTTTTTACATACTTTCAGGTGAAATTGCTGACCTAGAAAATGTACAGAGAACCTTCACGGCGCGCATAACGGAGATAAAACACCTCAATTACTGGGAGCGCTTGAGGTTCCTGAACCTGTATTCCCTGGAACGCAGGCGGGAGAGATACATGATTATATACACCTGGAAAATCCTAGAGGGACTAGTACCGAACTTGCACACGAAAATCACTCACTACGAAAGCCAAAGACTTGGCAGACGATGCAACATCCCCCCAATGAAAAGCAGGGGTGTCACTAGCACGTTAAGAGACCATACAATAAGTGTCAGGGGCCCGAGACTGTTCAACTGCCTCCCAGCATACATAAGGGGGATTACCAACAGACCCCTGGCAGTCTTCAAGCTGGCACTGGACAAGCACCTAAAGTCAGTTCCTGATCAGCCGGGCTGTGGCTCGTACGTTGGTTTGCGTGCAGCCAGCAGCAACAGCCTGGTTGATCAGGCTCTGATCCACCAGGAGGCCTGGTCACAGACCGGGCCGCGGGGGCATTGACCCCCGGAACTCTCTCCAGGTAATACGTTTGGACCATTTAAGGGTTAATTACATTTTACCAACTCAGACTCCAGTAACCCATGATTTACTTCTGACTGACTCCACAGCCCTGAATGTTAGTGATAAGAAAAGTAGGAAATGGTCAGGAATTCTATCTGTGATTATATATGAATTAAGAGGTGTTATTATGTTGGAGAGATATGATCTAGAACTGAAGCTTATGGCTCAGCGATTCTGTTTGAAACTAAATGGAAAAAATACTGAGACAACATGATAACAGTGAAATTATCTCACATAGCAATTTCGATGCTGGGTTCAAAAAGTTTTGCCCATGGAAGCTTTCCATACTTGCTATGGGCATATTGTAGACCCCGTAATAACCCAGGAACGCCAATACTCCGACCATCTGAAAAAGAGGCAACTGATTTGAAGATTGCTACACGATGTTAAGAAGCTTAGAAAGATGATAATGGGAAATACAAACAAGTACTTTAGAACTGCTGTAATATGAAAATGGTTAGGGAGGAAGGCAAGGTGACATGCATTATTTATTATCTTATACATTGGACAATCGGCTAACGATATTAATCCATTCCTGAGAGCTCATGGAAATCCAATTAATCTGTTCCAGACAGCCAAAACTATTAAAAAAATAATTCTTTTTTCATGAAATATACATTTCCCTACAAAGAAAACAATGAGACATGCACAATAACTATATAAACTAAATGTTAAAATGACACTTACCTTTATTGAAGAGTGCTGATGAGTGATGAGACACTGTTTTTTTCGAACAATCTAGGATTTTCAGAGTGATACATGAGTAAAGGCTTCACTAGCATTACGAAGGCTCCCCACTAGCATTACAACAAAACATGAGAGTTAGCCTGTCTGTCATAGGCTTGTGTCCTGGGAGTGCCTTTTCTGCCTGAGTAATGTAGGTCCTGTTTGGCATTTTCTTCCAGAACAGGCCTTATCACTGTGTACGCCACGAAGATTCTTAAATCTCTCAAACCAACCTTTGCTGGCCTTCAATTCAACAATATGAGCACTAGTTCCAGGCATTTTTTTCTGTTCACTTGGGTGTTAGTCGACTGGTGTGGGTCGCAACCTGGAGGACAAGATTAAGGGCCCCAATGGAAATAAGTTAGACAGTCCTCGACGATTCACTGACTTTCTTGGGTTATCCTGGGTGGCTAACCCTCTGGGGTTAATTGTTTCTCGGTAATTGTTTCTGGTTAAGCCATACCAACAACACTCACTCCACACCATCGAGCAGCAGCAGCTGACCGTGGTACTGCAGCAGCAGCAGCAGCTGACCGTGGTACTGCAGCAGCAGCAGCAGCAGCTGACCGTGGTACTGCAGCAGCAGCAGCTGACCGTGGTACTGCAGCAGCAGCAGCAGCTGACCGTGGTACTGCAGCAGCAGCAGCAGCAGCAGCTGACCGTGGTACTGCAGCAGCAGCAGCAGCAGCAGCTGACCGTGGTACTGCAGCAGCAGCAGCAGCAGCTGACCGTGGTACTGCAGCAGCAGCAGCAGCAGCTGACCGTGGTACTGCAGCAGCAGCAGCAGCTGACCGTGGTACTGCAGCAAGCAGCAGCAGCAGCTGACCGTGGTACTGCAAGCAGTGACGTGCTACAGCAGCAGCTGACCGTGGTACTGAGCAGCAGCAGCAGCTGACCGTGGTACTGCAGCAGCCAGCAGCAGCTGACCGTGGTACTGCAGCAGCAGCGACGTGGTACTGCAGCCAGCGCTGACCGTGTGGATACTGCAGCAGCAGCGCTGACCGTGGTACTGCAGCAGCAGCTGACCGTGGTACTGCAGCAGCAGCTAGGCGCAGCAGCAGCTGACCGTGGTACTGCAAGGCAGCAGCTGACCGTGGTACTGCAGCAGCATGCAGCGCAGCAGCTGACCGTGGTACTGCAGCAGCAGCTGACCGTGGTACTGCAGCAGCAGCGAGCAGCGTGACGTGGTACTGCAGCAGCACAGCAGCAGCTGACCGTGGTACTGCAGCGAGCGACTTACTGCAGCAGCAGCTGACGTGGTACTGCAGCAGCAGCAGCAGCACGTGGTACTGGCAGCCTGACGTGGTACTGCAGCAGCAGCAGCAGCTGACCGTGGTACTGCAGCAGCAGCAGCAGCTGACTGTGGTACTGCAGCAGCAGCTGACCGTGGTACTGCAGCAGCAGCTGACCGTGGTACTGCAGCAGCAGCAGCAGCAGCTGACCGTGGTACTGCAGCAGCAGCAGCAGCAGCTGACCGTGGTACTGCAGCAGCAGCAGCAGCTGACCGTGGTACTGCAGCAGCAGCTGACGTGGTACTCGCAGCGCTGACCGTGGTACTGCAGCAGCAGCTGACCGTGGACGCAGCACAGCTGACCTGGTACTGCAGCAGCAGCTGACCGTGGTACTGCAGCAGCAGCTGACCGTGGTACTGCAGCAGCAGCTGACCGTGGTACTGCAGCAGCAGCTGACCGTGGTACAGCAGCAGCAGCTGACCGTGGTACTGCAGCAGCAGCTGACCGTGGTACTGCAGCAGCAGCTGACCGTGGTACTGCAGCAGCAGCTGACCGTGGTACTGCAGCAGCAGCTGACCGTGGTATGCAGCAGCTGACCTGGACGCAGCAGTGACCGTGGTACTGCAGCAGCAGCAGCAGCAGCAGCTGACCGTGGTACTGCAGCAGCAGCTGACCGTGGTACTGCAGCAGCAAGCAGCTGACCGTGGTACTGCAGCAGCAGCAGCAGCTGACCGTGGTACTGCAGCAGCAGCGTGACCTGGGTACTGCAGCAGCAGCAGCTGACTGTGGTGACTGCCAGCAGCAGCAGCAGCTGACCGTGGTACAGCAGGCAGCAGCTGACCTGGTACGCAGCAGCTGACCGTGGTACTGCAGCAGCAGTGACAGGTACAGCAGCAGCAGCTGACCTGGTACGCAGGCAGCATGCAGCACGCTGACCTGGTACTGCAGCAGCAGCTGACAGGTACAGCAGCAGCTGACCTGGTACGCAGACAGCAGACGACTGTACAGCGTAGCAGTACTGACTGTACAGCAGCAGCAGCTGACCATGGTCAGAGCTGACTGGTACAGCAGCAGCAGCTGACCGTGGTACAGCAGCAGCAGCAGCTGACCGTGGTACGCAGCAGCTCAGCAGCTGACCTGGTACAGCAGCTAGCTGACCGTGGTACAGCAGCAGCTGACGGTCAAGCAGCTGACCATGGTACAGCAGCAGCAGCTGACCATGGTACAGCAGCAGCAGCTGACCATGGTACAGCAGCAGCAGCTGACTGGGGTACAGCAGCAGCAGTGACTGGTACAGCAGAAGCAGCTGACTGGTACAGCAGTAGCAGAAGCTGACCGGTACAGTAGCAGCAGCAGCTGACCATGGTGCAGCAGCTGACCGTGGTACAGCAGCAGCAGCTGACCATGGTACAGCAACATCAGCAGCTGACTGTGGTACAGCAACATCAGCAGCTGACGTGTGGTACAGCAACATCAGCAGCTGACTGTGGTACAGCAGCAGCTGACCGTGGTACAGCAGCAGCAGACCATGGTACAGCAGCAGCAGCAGCTGACTATGGTACAGCAGCAGCAGCAGCTGACCGTGGTACAGCAGCAGCAGCTGACCATGGTACAGCAGCAGCAGCTGACCATGGTACAGCAGCAGCAGCTGACCATGGTACAGCAGCAGCAGCGACCATGGTACGCAGCAGCTGACCTGGTACAGCAGCAGCAGCTGACCATGGTACAGCAGCAGCAGTGACATGTACAGCAGCAGCAGCTGACATGGTACAGCAGCAGCAGCTGACCATGGTACAGCAGCAACAGGGTGACATGGTACTGCAGCAGCAGCAGACTGGTACGAGATAGAGTGATTCTACCTTGTTCGCAGCAGCAGTGTGGTACAGAGCAGCACTGGACCATGGTGCAGCATGCAGTTGACCGTTACAGCAGCTGAGCTACCATGGTAAAATCAGCAGTGGACCTGTACATGGAGCAGCGACCGCTGGCTTACAGCAAGCAGCAGACCTGGTTGCAGCAGTCGGATGACACGTGACGTTGTTACAAGCCAGCAAGAATGACTTTTGCTCAGCAGCGACTATGTTGCGACCAGATGATGTGGTTGAAGCGCAGCTGACCCTGGTACGATATGTATTACGTAGATTTCTCACTTTTTCCTACAGGGTGGCTAGAAGACTTTCTTGCCGGTGCTAATTTAGCGTTACAAGACTATAAACATGAATATACAAGATGTATGGTATGTATGCTAACCGGCCTGGTTGTTTAAACAATGACGTAGAGCATTGAGGTCGCTTAGTTGACAGAATAGGTTTCGGTATTGAATCACGACGCAAGAGTTTTTCTTATCATTAGGCCAGGCCAAAATTTTAGCCAAGTTCCCTGTGGCAGTTGTAACTTTGCGTGGCTGTTCGTACCCCCAGGGTCCACTGTAATTTTTTACTGTAAGCCAATCTGTATTAGGCTCAATGGCAGAGCAGCATCTCTCTAATTTCCAGTCTTAACAAGACTATCCAAACATCATGTACAGCTTAGCCTATGATTTAGTGGTAGTGTCATGGCCTCAAACATGCCTTATGTTACAACTACAGTATAAAATTTGAAAATTTTAGGTTGTATATAGTTAGCACCAAGATTATTATGATTTGGTCATTTGAATCACAGACAGCAATGGAGTATTTTTCTTCATATATACATATGGCAAGGTAATAATTTTACCAGTTTCCTGGGGTTGTGGTTCTTCTGGCCGGTGGCTGTGTGGAACACCACTCATGAAGTCCAGCACAGTAGAGGTGTTGCTCTTGTGGTCATGTATCAACATCACACCACTCCTAAATAGTGCAATGCCTTCAGGTACAGTCAACAACAATTAGGAAAATACAAAACATTACTAATGATAAACTAAACGGAACTAAAATGCTGGGTAACTAAAACACTGTGAATTACTCTAATACATACGTAGTATCTATATTATATAAAAAAAAAAAAATTTTTAACCCATGCATTACCATAGTAGGAACAAATATGAAAATGGTTAACATTAAATATGTAATAAAAAATCAGCTATCAGAAATGAAAAATACAAGGAAACTGTATCAACTTCAATCACAGTATTGCATCACCTTCTGATCTAACAGTCCATTTGATGTACATTCTAATTCTGCCTCAAGAAATAGAGGCTGACCTCCACTGCATCAAAACTCAGCATAGTTTGTAGATTTGCAAATAAAATATTTTCACTGTTGATGCACCTTGGTTTTTGGGTTACACTGTAAATAGTATAATCAAGGTGCACACCACCTGCTCATGGTAATTTTGTAAACCCCTTCCAAATGGAGGCATTGCTATTTGGGGTTTCCCTAGGCAGTTGATTTACTTATTTGAGTGTTTGTTGTGGTAAAGAACTTGTTGATTATGGCTAAGAAAGGTAAGGACAGGTGTCCTCTATGAGAGGCTAACCCCTAAATGGTCCAAACATACATGTAAGTTCTCTCACCCAGTGCCCTAAATATTTAGAAAAAAATTATAGAAATAAAGAGAGCATTTTCTTAAGTGTTATAGGATAAAAAAATTAGGGTCAGTACTTACCGAAATACGAGGCTACGAAGTTGGCACTGGATGCTCACCTGACAGCAACATCGAGTCCTGCCACTTGCAGAAGTGTTACCGATATACCTCTTTTCTCATTTTTATATTATTATATAATTTTTGTTCTGATAATTGGAATTTATAGTAGTTCTTGTCATTTCATAACCAATCTTTGTTCCAACACTAATACGTATTAGGTACTGAAATTATACTCAAATTGTCACAAACACACTGACAGGTGGGCATTTACACCTGCCTTGGTCATTTACTATTATCTAGGAATATATACAAAGTATTTATAGGTCCCAGCAATGTTTTTGATACGTGGTCAAAGGAAGGAAGGAAGGAAGGAAGGAAGGAAGGAAGGAAGGAAGGAAGGAAGGAAGGAAGGAAGGAAATAATAATAATAATAATAATAATGTTCCCTTGAAGCATGGTGTAAGACAAGTGTCAGTCCACTGCTGACAGTACAGTGATAAGATAAGTGGTGACATTTGATGAGCATCGGCCCTTGCTTTATTTGTTTTCACTGCTACACAGACATATCTGTCTGCCTATCTGTGTGTCTGTCAAGCTCTCTGTCTCTGCTTATCTGTCTCTGCTTCTCTCTCTGCCTGCTTGTCTCTCTTTCTGTCTCTGCTTCTCTCTCTCTCTCTCTTTGTCTCAGAGAGCCAAAGTGAACTAACAGGTATTCTTATGCATTATATCTACAAGCACAGTATAGCACTGTCTGGATTTTTTGGGTTATCCGAGGTAATTTACACTATGTATAATTGTATTTATGCATACCTGTGAGACAGATTGAAAGAGATAGACAGAAGACAGAGATAGACATAAATACAGACAGACAGACAGAGATAGAGCCAGCCAGCAGTCGGCCAGCCAGCCACCCAGCCTGCTGAACACGTATTACACGTTCCAGAATTTTCTTTTACTTAGGGCATAGGTTATAAGACATTCTGAAAGAGTGCTGCACAAATGTTGCACATGGGTTATTATCGAGGTTTTTGATATTTCCTCGACCACTTATGGCCACATCCGCCCCAAAGCCACTAAACTGGGGGTCAACATCACTTTCCTCTTAAAATGGGAATGTTAATACTACATAAAATCAATGAATCCCTGGTGTTTGCCATGCTGTTTGCTCTAGCTGGAGCTCATTTGAACTGGTGCTCCCACAAGGTACTAAGTGATACCATATTTTTTTAATACTGCACATACCAAGTGTTAAGACCCATTCTATGCTGATCAGGCATCACAAGCCAATTGTGCCAAATTTAGAGGCAGGAAATATAAAATGATCTACGTTTGGGGCGCTAGCGGTAAGAACGTATATGTATATATGTTTGGACCATTTAGGGGTTAAAGTGAGAAAGAATACCAAATGGACTTGTATGTACCTTCCATAGTGAATGATTTCACATTTCCTATGCTAAATTAAATGAGGATGAATATAATTTTATGCACTCACACATCATAGTTCGGGTTTTAAGTGGTCATAAAATGGGTGTGATTAATATCTTTATTTACTACAAGTACATGTACATGGTATACAGGCCTAGCTGACATCAGTGACATACTACTATATAGAAAGCAGCTTGTTTTGCTGAGCATTTCGGGCAGATTAAGTCAGTTTTGTCCAAGGATGTGACCCACACCAGTCGACTAACACCCAGGTACCCATTTTATATTGATGGATGAACATGGATGGCAGGTGTCTTATGGAAACAAGTCCCTAATGTTTTCCCAGCTGTACCAAAGGAGATTCAAACTCTGGACCTCAGTGTATGAGCTGAGTGCGATAGCGATCGAGCAGATGTTCTTCATGAGGAAAATAGCTCCAACTTCAAGGAGTATTGGTGGTTAGTGTTTCTGAGGGAGTGATTGGTGTAGTGAGTAAAGCTGTTAAAAATATTTTGAATGATTTTATTATAATGCTGCTGCAGGTGGATGAAAAGCTATCTAACCTTTGTGGCAAGCTGTCACAAAGGTTAGACAGGAATGGGAAAGGAGATGCACCCTCTGAAGGTGCTTGACATCAATATTAACTCTCTGACCGTTTCGGCCATATACATGTATATACGTTTTACAAGCCAGTGTTTCGGACATACATATACTCAATAATTCTAGCGGCTTCAAATCAAGCAGGAGAAAGCTGGTAGGACCACATGTGAGGGAATGGGTCTATGCGGTCAGTGTGCACTGTATAAAAAAAATCCTGCAGCACACAGTGCATGAAAAAAAAAAAAAAAAAAAACTCCGACCGTGTTTTGGGATTAAAATGCCGAATTTGAGGTGTATTTTCACATAGCATTTATGGTTGTATTCTCATTTCTTGGTCTCATTTGACAGAATGGAAAACATATTACAGAAATAGAGATGATTTTGATTAGGTTCACGATGAAAACGACATTGAAATTGAGCTCAAAGTAGCAGAAATGTTCGATTTTTACCAATGTTCAAGAAAAAGGAAATCACACCACACGTCCAATACACATCAACTGGGAAGTCTAATATTCTTTCACTAGTGCATTGATAGTATTTATACCATTTTTACAATAATGCAGTAGTCTGCATAACAGTAAATCTTCTATTTTTTGTGTGAATAAAAAATCAAAATAAAAGCAAGAGTAATATAAGAGGGGCCTGGAGACATGACTAATGAACAGAGGATATGTTTTTTAGTGCCAAGAATGTCTGCATTGTTTATTCTGAACCCTATTTTGAAATTGGCACATTTTTTAATTTGCATGAAATTGGCCAAATTGCCAATTTCTGACTACTTTATTGGGTAATTGAAATTGGTAAATGGTTTCTTGTATTCAATTCATAGAAAGAATGGAGTTCTAAAGAAACAGCTGAGAGTTTGGTCGATTGGAACAATGGAATTGGCCGAAAATAGGACTAAAAAAGTCGGCGAAACTGCCTATGCGTATATATTGCCGCTATCGCTAACTTTGCAGGAGCGTAATTCTTTAAGTTTTCGATCAAATCTCGTACTTTTGGTGTCATTAGCATTGGGAAAGGATTCTCTATCATTTCAATATGATTTTTTTTTTCCAAAAATTTTGCGACATAGAACGAGTTTCAGAAATGGGCTTGCAACAGTCAAAGGGTTAACAATATGGAGTGAACACTGTGGTTCAGGATCAGCAGGTTTTGATTATCAAGCCAAAACCTGGTATCCCAGTGGACAATGCTGCTGCTGGCCATGCAAGTTAACCAATTTAATTCATGATTCATCAAGTTCAATCTCAGTACAGAAGGTAAGGGAGGCTAAAAATCATGAACTTTAATTCCAATCACTTAAGTGCACTGGGAGACTGCGGCTCCCATTTCTTATCATTTTCCTGTTGATGACAGTTTTGTGGTCTATGAACCTACCAAAATGCTTCCTATGGTAACTGTGGTACTCTTACCAAGAATCCAGAAACCAAGGAACTATCTGAAAGAGGCTGTGTCCTTAGTGTTTGTTTTTCAAGGGTTATAAGAGTGGTAGCAAGACGGCTGTATTGAAGGTGGTTCTCAAAATCCAAAACATTTGTTGGTTTATAACAGGTTTTGGGTGACCCAGTGTTACTAACATGAGGGTGCTTTATGCTGGTGATCATGAGCCTAGATACTGTGACAAAAAATCATCTCCCTGTTGCATCAATTGTTTTCCCAGAGATTCTCTTCGGCACAATTTACCACTCTGCATGTAGCTCAGACTGTCTGGAGCTGGTGTTGCCACATTATAAATGGAGAATACAAACATCAAGGCCTCAAAATACTTGCAAAGTCTTCCTTAAGTTTGCCAAAACCCCTTGTGTAAAATTATTAAACATCCATTCAATAAGAAATACAACAGTGCATGTTGTTAAAGTTTTAAATAATTTTCTCTCAATATTTTACTATATTGAAAGAATCATGGCTGTAGGGATCTGATACAGTGGTGGCTGCAGCTGCTCTCCCCAGGTCAGTTTTGAATTACCATACTCACAGGTTAGCTGCTGCTTGGGGTAGTAGAGATCCAGTCATTTATTCCTCATTTCTGTTAAGTGTCCATCATATATCAATCAGTCAGCCTGTTGTGTCATTTGAGATAATGGAAGCAGCAGCAAACTGTCATCAGCAGAATGCGAGACTGATGGTTGTGTACCATCGTGGCACTGATTCCTTGTTTCTTGAGGAATTTGGTTTTCTTATCAACTTTTTGTCAAGAAGAGTGGTCATCTTCATGTGTGGTGACTAACTACTGGATTAACTGTCCACAACAGAATCTCCATTCATGAGAATTACTGGAGAAAATAAATATAAGTAATTTTGAAAACAATGTGTTATCACCGCCCACATTGACAGCTATATATTGGCCTTGGTTCTGTCTACTGCTAATTCTCAGAGTATTAAAGAAGTTGAAGTAATACCTCTTGATATTACTATGTCCTATCATAGTATCATTATATTTAGTCTTGATATTTTGCCTTGTGAGTGCATACTGTTGTTTCCTAACTGTAGAAACTAAGATCTGAACCAGGTTGGTGCGATAGCGAGAGATGCCTTGGGCAAGGTGGATGCACCTACACTGTCTGATGAGATGTTTGTGACTATGGCTAGTACAATACAATACAATTGTTATTTCCTTGCAAGTTTACATTGAGATTATTTTTTATTTTATTTTATTATCACACTGGCCGATTCCCACCGAGGCAGGGTGGCCCGAAAAAGAAAAACTTTCACCATCATTCACTCCATCACTGTCTTGCCAGAAGGGTGCTTTACACTACAGTTTTTAAACTGCAACATTAACACCCCTCCTTCAGAGTGCAGGCACTGTACTTCCCATCTCCAGGACTCAAGTCCGGCCTGCCGGTTTCCCTAAACCCCTTCATAAATGTTACTTTGCTCACACTCCAACAGCACGTCAAGTATTAAAAACCATTTGTCTCCATTCACTCCTATCAAACACGCTCACGCATACCTGCTGGAAGTCCAAGCCCCTCGCACACAAAACCTCCTTTACCCCCTCTCTCCAACCTTTCCTAGGCCGACCCCTACCCCGCCTTCCTTCCACTACAGACTTATACACTCTTGAAGTCATTCTATTTCGTTCCATTCTCTCTACATGTCCGAACCACCTCAACAACCCTTCCTCAGCCCTCTGGACAACAGTTTTTTGTAATCCCGCACCTCCTCCTAACTTCCAAACTACGAATTCTCTGCATTATATTCACACCACACATTGCCCTCAGACATGACATCTCCACTGCCTCCAGCCTTCTCCTCGCTGCAACATTCATCACCCATGCTTCACACCCATATAAGAGCGTTGGTAAAACTATACTCTCATACATTCCCCTCTTTGCCTCCAAGGACAAAGTTCTTTGTCTCCACAGACTCCTAAGTGCACCACTCACTCTTTTCCCCTCATCAATTCTATGATTCACCTCATCTTTCATAGACCCATCCGCTGACACGTCCACTCCCAAATATCTGAATACATTCACCTCCTCCATACTCTCTCCCTCCAATCTGATATTCAATCTTTCATCACCTAATCTTTTTGTTATCCTCATAACCTTACTCTTTCCTGTATTCACCTTTAATTTTCTTCTTTTGCACACCCTACCAAATTCATCCACCAATCTCTGCAACTTCTCTTCAGAATCTCCCAAGAGCACAGTGTCATCAGCAAAGAGCAGCTGTGACAACTCCCACTTTGTGTGTGATTCTTTATCTTTTAACTCCACGCCTCTTGCCAAGACCCTCGCATTTACTTCTCTTACAACCCCATCTATAAATATATTAAACAACCACGGTGACATAACACATCCCTGTCTAAGGCCTACTTTTACTGGGAAATAATTTCCCTCTTTCCTACATACTCTAACTTGAGCCTCACTATCCTCGTAAAAACTCTTCACTGCTTTCAGTAACCTACCTCCTACACCATACACTTGCAACATCTGCCACATTGCCCCCCTATCCACCCTGTCATATGCCTTTTCCAAATCCATAAATGCCACAAAGACCTCTTTAGCCTTATCTAAATACTGTTCACTTATATGTTTCACTGTAAACACCTGGTCCACACACCCCCTACCTTTCCTAAAGCCTCCTTGTTCATCTGCTATCCTATTCTCCGTCTTACTCTTAATTCTTTCAATAATAACTCTACCATACACTTTACCAGGTATACTCAGCAGACTTATCCCCCTATAATTTTTTCACTCTCTTTTATCCCCTTTGCCTTTATACAAAGGAACTATGCATGCTCTCTGCCAATCCCTAGGTACCTTACCCTCTTCCATACATTTATTAAATAATTGCACCAACCACTCCAAAACTATATCCCCACCTGCTTTTAACATTTCTATCTTTATCCCATCAATCCCAGCTGCCTTACCCCCTTTCATTTTACCTACTGCCTCACGAACTTCCCCCACACTCACAACTGGCTCTTCCTCACTCCTACAAGATGTTATTCCTCCTTGTCCTATACACGAAATCACAGCTTCCCTATCTTCATCAACATTTAACAATCCCTCAAAATATTCCCTCCATCTTCCCAATACCTCTAACTCTCCATTTAATAACTCTCCTCTCCTATTTTTAACTGACAAATCCATTTGTTCTCTAGGCTTTCTTAACTTGTTAATCTCACTCCAAAACTTTTTCTTATTTTCAACAAAATTTGTTGATAACATCTCACCCACTCTCTCATTTGCTCTCTTTTTACATTGCTTCACCACTCTCTTAACATCTCTCTTTTTCTCCATATACTCTTCCCTCCTTGCATCACTTCTACTTTGTAAAAACTTCTCATATGCTAACTTTTTCTCCCTTACTACTCTCTTTACATCATCATTCAACCAATCGCTCCTCTTCCCTCCCGCACCCACTCTCCTGTAACCACAAACTTCTGCTGAACACTCTAACACTACATTTTTAAACCTACCCCATACCTCTTCGACCCCATTGCCTATGCTCTCATTAGCCCATCTATCCTCCAATAGCTGTTTATATCTTACCCTAACTGCCTCTCTTTTAGTTTATAAACCTTCACCTCTCTCTTCCCTGATGCTTCTATTCTCCTTGTATCCCATCTACCTTTTACTCTCAGTGTAGCTACAACTAGAAAGTGATCTGATATATCTGTGGCCCCTCTATAAACATATACATCCTGAAGTCTACTCAACAGTCTTTTATCTACCAATACATAATCCAACAAACTACTGTCATTTCGCCCTACATCATATCTTGTATACTTATTTATCCTCTTTTTCATAAAATATGTATTACCTATAACTAAACCCCTTTCTATACAAAGTTCAATCAAAGGGCTCCCATTATCATTTACACCTGGCACCCCAAACTTACCTACCACACCCTCTCTAAAAGTTTCTCCTACTTTAGCATTCAGGTCCCCTACCACAATTACTCTCTCACTTGGTTCAAAAGCTCCTATACATTCACTTAACATCTCCCAAAATCTCTCTCTCTCCTCTCCATTCCTCTCTTCTCCAGGTGCATACACGCTTATTATGACCCACTTCTCGCATCCAACCTTTACTTTAATCCACATAATTCTTGAATTTACACATTCATATTCTCTTTTCTCCTTCCATAACTGATCATTTAACATTACTGCTACCCCTTCCTTTGCTCTAACTCTCTCAGATACTCCAGATTTAATCCCATTTATTTCCCCCCACTGAAACTCCCCTACCCGCTTCAGCTTTGTTTCGCTTAGGGCCAGGACATCCAACTTCTTTTCATTCATAACATCAGCAATCATCTGTTTCTTGTCATCCGCACTACATCCACGCACATTTAAGCATCCCAGTTTTATAAAATTTTTCTTCTTCTCTTTTTTAGTAAATGTCTACAGGAGAAGGGGTTACTAGCCCATTGCTTCCGGCATTTTAGTCGCCTCATACGACATGCATGGCTTACGGAGGATTCTTTTCCACTTCCCCATGGACAATAGAAGAAATAAAGAAGAACAAGAGCTATTTAGAAAAAGGAGAAAAACCTAGATGTATGTATATATATATATGCATGTGCGTGTCTGTGAAGTGTGACCAAAGTTTAAGTAGGAGTAGCAAGATATCCCTGTTATCTAGCGTGTTTATGAGACAGAAAAAGAAACCAGCAATCCTACCATCATGCAAAACAATGTAATTACAATAATGAGTTGCAGTGCAAAGAGAGTCACTATCATGTCGTGGCATTATGGGCAGACTAAATATTATGGCTTACAGACTACTTAATACTAGAGAAATTTATCATAGTTTGTTTAAGTTGTACATCTGTTGTTATTGATAGCAGACAGTAAGTTTACTCAAATTACAATCTGGGGATATTACATTAGAACAAGTTGAAAGTATTTTGTAGGTTATATCAATAGTAAATATTTAAAGTATATTATGGGAATATAACATTGTACATTGTTGAAAGTAATTTACAGTATGAGAATGCAACAATTGGGTGTAAGTCAGTATTGTTTTGGGCAGGTATTTATACTATAATGTAGTATTAAGTAATGTATGAACTTTGGGCATCTAATTTTGAAGTTTAAGATTTAGTTAATTTTTGGTAAAGTACTGAGTTTAGTTTAGGGTGAGCAGGTGGTATTTGAGAAGAATCTTAAATTGATGTTCAGATCAGGTTACTTGAGTATTTACTGGTAATGAATTCCAAATTTTGGGGCCCTTTAGAGTTTTTACAGTGTGATATGGACACGAGGAACATCAAAAAGTGATCTGTAAGCAAGTTCTGTCCTTGAATTACTAAAAGAACCTGATTCATAATTTTGTCCGTAGGTGTGATTCCTGTTGCACAGCTATGTAGGTCTCAAAAGTCCAGAGCATCTTTGGCATAGATTAAGTACTCCTGAATCAGGGAAAAAATTTAATCTTAAAAATATCAGGAGCTCATGGTCACCCATCTGAATAACCTGTTAGGTCATGCATATCTGGAGTATACCTGGAGAGAGTTCCAGGGGTCAACGCCCCCATGGCCTGGTCTGTGACCAGGCCTTATGGTGGATCAGGGCCTGATCAACCAAGCTGTTACTGCTGGCCGCACGTAATCCAACGTACGAACCACAGCCCAGCTGGTCAAGTACTGATTTTAGGTGCCTGTCCAGTGCCTGCTTGAAGACAGCCAGGGGTCTATTGGTAATCCTCGAAAAAGTTTACATGTTTAAAAAAATTATATAAACTATCACAGTACCGTAAGAGCTTGGGAACACATTATAATAAATTTTAATTTATTACAAACACCGACCTATATAATTCTTAATACGTAGGACCCCCTTTTATGGAAGTATGTTCCAAGGCCCTGCCATAGATCCAAAAACCGTGGAAGTAAACCCGATATACAAGCCCTATATACGTTTATAAAGTTTGATAAAATTTTTACACAATAAGTGGAGGATTATCACTTTTTCACGATGGGAAGTATTTACAGCTTCTCTTAGGCTTTAAAACTGACAGCTTTTCTACTTTTATGTTTTGGGGGCATTATTATGAAAAATTTAAGAGGTATTTTGGGGCCAGGGTTTAAATGTGGAAAACGAAATGCAGATCAGATCATGGATACGGGGTTTCTGTATAAACAAATAAAAAATGTAAAATTTTTTTAGATATGATTAGGGTTTTGCCCCTAATGACTTCATGGTCTTATTCTTTTTCCCTAATTCTTATTTCATAATTTTACCTCGGGGTTACCGTAGTGTATCTGGATTAGAGAGCAACAGTAATAGCAGCAAAAGGATAAAAAAAACGGTGCAAATAATTGTAAAGCCATTCCATAAACATGGCAACCCCGGCGCTTCTTTTAGGATAGAGGATATGAGCAAAGGATGTATCTTCCGTCAGAATCGCCAAAAAATAAAACAAATTCAAATTTTAAATTCATGCTTGGACACCCAAAATTTGAGCTTTAACAATATACCCTTACCTTACCACCAGACTTAACAAGGCTATAGATGGTCCCAGAAAAGGCTTTGGGAGTTTCATGATTGAAGAACCTGACAGCTCTTGCTCTTAAAACTTAATTAAATCCTAATGTAAACCAACTTTTCCGATGTGCCAAATCACTTAAAACTTTATAATACAAAATGTGCAACTAGAAAAAAACCGTTTTCAGTTTATTAGCCTAATCCAATGATAACTGCCAAATGCTCTAGCACAATTTCCTCATCAAAATCCTATGCAAAAACTCTCCCACCCCCACAACTTTCTTGAATTTTCGGTTGCCTTTTTATTATATCAAACAATACTGTCACCCAAGTGAATTTGCCAGAATGAAAATAGGTGGGTGGCTTTTCCCCCTGGGTCGAGGTCATTGTTCAAAGAAAGTGTGATATTTTAGTTGTGTTTCCATCAAAATTTTGTTTTTTTAATTTAAGTTCAATAAACTATGGGCCCCGGGAAAAAATAATATTTTACCCACACTTTTAACAAAATGATCCCCAACAATGGATATCCCCAGATAAAATACATTTACTTATTCAAGTGTACATAGGTTGTAGCTTGTAAAATGTAAAAAATACTTAACAGCCATACTACACTGAATGCCCTGTTTTTTGACATATCAACAAAGTAACATTGAGTTTGGTTAGTACTTGGATGAGTAACCACCTGAGAACACCAAATGCCATTGGCATTCATTTTTGTGGTACCTGTGGCTCAGCTGATAGCACACAGCTGATAGTGCTGTCCTGGGAGACAGTAATGGGGAAGCTGGAGGTGCTGTCCTGGGAGACAGTAATGGTGAAGCTGGAGGTGCTGTCCTGGGAGACAGTAATGGTGAAGCTGGAGATGCTGTCCTGGGAGACAGTAATGGGGAAGCTGGATATGCTGTCCTGGGAGACAGTAATGGTGAAGCTGGAGATTTTGTCCAGGTAGTCGGGAATTATACGCAGGAAGGAATACATATGAATGACCTCATAGGGGACAGGAGCCATAGTAGGGAAAACAAGTGTAGTCAAAGATAAGATAAAACCAATATTGCAAACTAGAAATACCGCAGGAAATAGCAAACAAGAGGACCTCCACTAGCAATAGTGAGGATATATTACCAAAAACAAATGGTGGGACTCCATTGTTGGTGCTAGGGAGGATAGAAGTAAGACAGGGAAACATGCACCAACAGGGAATACAGTCACAGAAACCCAAGGCAAACGGAAACCAAGCCTGTGCACATTACTATGCACTCGGTATCTGCTGGCATGGGAAATCTGGAAAAACAGATGGATGTGCAACTATGACCACCCTAGGAAATGCCATGCCCATATGACAACAGGAAAATGCAAACTCCCTTCCTGTAAGCTTTTTCACCCTGATACTGTGTACCTCTTCAGTACAGGAAAGACTGTGCTATAACTTAAATTGCCAGGCATACCATCTAAGGGGACAAAAAGATACAAAACATCCAGGCCATGGGAAAACCTGGGTAGCCACAGCCACCTCAAGAGGGAGAGGTTTTTTAGTGCCAGGAAGGACAAAAACTGGCAGGAAATGCAGAAATCGTACACCAAATCCAGTCATTCTGGAGTGGAACCACAGTCGATGGCCTCCACTCCAAACCAACAGATACAGATACTAATGCCGGAAAAAAAATCCCCCCCCAGTACCAACAATACCACCAGTCCGATAACATTCTTCTTTGCAAATATACAGGGTCTAAAGCCAGCAACAAACAACAAAATACCTTTCATCCGTGGACTGCTTGCAGAGGCAAAGGCAATGTTCGCGGCTTTCACTGAGACCCACATAAAGGATCACTTGGACAACGAAATATGGATCCCAGGTTACAACCTATACAGATGTGACAGAGTGAACAGGCAAAAGGGGGGGGTTGGCTGTACATTGCAGAGTCACTTGTTTGCACAGAACTGTCTAAATGCCTCAAATGATGTAGTGGAAGTTTTAGCAGTAAAGGTCGAGAACCAAAACCCAGTCATTGTGATAGTCTACAAGCCTCCGGATGCAACATCCCAGCAATTCCAGGAACAGCTGTTAAAAATTGACCACTGTCTGGAAAACCTTCCAGCTCCTGCACCCAACATCTTGCTCCTGGGGGATTTCAACTTAAGGCACCTAAAATGGAGGAATATAGCAAATAATATTGTTGCAGAAATAACACCAGGAGGCAGCTCTGATGAAAACTCACACTCACGCGAGCTTTTAAATCTCTGCACAAAATTCAATTTAAACCAGCAAATAATAGAGCCTACTAGACTGGAGAATACACTAGACCTCATCTTCACTAACAATGATGATCTGATAAGAAATATCACCATATCAAAAACAATATACTCAGATCACAACATAATTGAGGTTTTAGTCTGTATGCGCGGAGCCCAGACCGACATAATGAGAT
>NC_069413.1:65657353-65715178 GCF_026875155.1 Cherax quadricarinatus | reverse complement strand
TTTAAAAAGATTTTTCCGGGGCCCTTTTTTTATATTCTTTGTTTCGTGAATTAACGGAGTATATGTTGTTTGGGCTTTTTTATTACTTGGGAGGACGAGAATAGTGTTTAAGAAATCTTTGTGTTTTAAAGCCCTGTTAATTGCTTTTCATATTGGTGTTTCTTATAAAGGGATTTCAGAATGGTGCTGGTTCCCATGGGCAACCAACCCTTTTGTTTTTTATTGTTTCGTTTTTATGGGGACAATGTTTGTTGTATAGTCTAAGAAATTTGTTAAAAAAAAGTCTGCCCAGTCGTAAATTACATTGGCCTTGGAGAATTCGTGGGCCCAGTAAACAGTCTCTGGGTTTGCGTGAACTTTTATTGAGGCCTCATCATGGAGTCAAAATGAGCTTTGTTGTATTCAAGTGGTGGTTTACTAATGTTTGTCAAGGGGAAAGGTAGGGTAGGGGGTCTGTAGTGATCTGTGATTACCATGGGGGTCTTAAATCTTGCCCCTAGGATGTGCCCCACACCAGTTAGTAACACCCAGGTCTCATGGTCCCTCGCTTTTTCTAGTTCTCGGCAATCGTAAATTTCGCCAATCATGGGGGGTATTTTTGTATAAAAGGACTCGTTTTTATGGGTTGACTCGTGAATATAGTTCGTCCGGGGACGTTTACGCAGGGTGTGACCCGGGGGGGCCTCCTCCCTAGCCAGTCTGCATTGTTTACCAGTGAGTAAAGGGCCCCCTCAAGTGCTCCTATAAAAATATTTCTAATCCATCATTTTAGGCTTGCAAGTACTAAATAAGCTACCGGGGGGGTCCCAAAAAAGTTCCTGTGCCAAGCCTGGGGTAAAAAAGGTGAGAAATATGTACATGACAAAGTTTTGGGGCTATTTTGGGGAAATGTTAAAGAACGCCAGAAACAAGTTTTCCCCACAGTTATTTGCGGACAGGACAGATGATCTCAAGGTGGTCTGTGGCTTTGAGAAACGAGAGACAAGAACCCAGGAAGAAATTTGGGTACCTGAGGGTTTTTGTTTGGAAGGGGATTCCCCTTCCAAACTTAAAAAACCCCAATCTCTCTCCCCCAGTCTCCCATACATAAAAAGAATCTCCAATAAAGGTAAGTGTTATGCTATTAATGCTTATTCATCTTTCCCCTTTGTATTGTTTATGTATACTTATATTTCTGAAAAAATTTTTTTTTTTTTTAATACTTCTGATGTCAAAGATTAATTATTTTTTACATTATTTCTTATGGGAAAAAATTTTAAAAAATCTAAATTTGTTTTTTAAATAGTCCTCAGGAACGGATTAATACGAAAAAACGAGGGACCACTGTATTGTGTAAAATGAAAGGGAAAAATAGCTAAGGAAAGACTCATTGTTTTCACCTTTTTGGGATGAACCACGGACACTCAGTGGTGAGGTAAAAAGTGTTGCTTTAGGTAAGGGACACCACGGAATAAACGAATGAATTTTTACATGAACATTAAATAGAACGGATCAGTTACAGTAAAAGGGACCAAATGTTAACTATACAAAAAAATCACTCTCCCTTTCTTTTGCTTTTTATTAGTACTTTTTGTTTCCAAATTGGGGTATGTAGGTGGTTTTAACATTTTCGGCAATCCATTTTTGTTCTTTATTGCTGATAAAAACAGGTGTTTGAGGACTGGCCTCCCTGTAGTTTTAAAAAGGTGGTCACTTTTTTAAAAACCTTTTTAAAATTATGCAGGAATAAACGAGTGGGTTGGGGTTTTGAAAGTTCAAAGCCCGCCAGCTGAGCCGTTTAGGAAGTGAGCTAAAAGGGGACTTGCCCCAAAATTCTTCCTCGTGACATTTCCCGAGAATTTTCCATAAAGAAATTTTTAATTTTAAAAAGTTTTAGTCCGGGTCTTGATCACTTTAGAATGTTGAAACCGGTGTGAAACGTCTTTTTTAAAAAAACTTTGTCAGTACTAATTAATGGGGTTTATTCGTTTGTTTCATCATTCAGTGGGGAAAAAAAGTCACTTTTTCTGTGATTGGGCACCTACATAATTTACATAACAACATACTGTGTGTAAGACATTTGTAATCCCTTTGATTTGTTTTCCCTTTCGGGTCCTCCGTGATCTACGGCTTTCGGTGAGTGTCCAAACGTAGTTTACGTCATGAGCTCAGCTACCTGATAAATGGGTGGACATTGGCCTAATATGGAGAATACTCTATGTGGTATGTGTGCACCACTAAAACAGATCCTGGAGCCCCGTTAAATGAGAGAAAAAAACTGAAAATCTGATTTTTCGATTAAAACAAAACTTTTGCGGTTTTTTTGTATGTTTTTTTTAGTTGTATTTGCGATTCTTGGTCTATTTGATAGAAGGAAGACTTTTTACAGAAATAGAGAAAATTTTGATTGGTTTTCATGGAAAAGGCTTTAAACTGAGCTCAAAATAGCGGAAATGTTAAATTTTTGCCGATATTCAAGAGTAAACAAACGACCTCACACATCTAATACACATCAGCTGGTGGGTCTAATATACATTCACAAATATGGTGATGATATTTATACAATTATTACAGTATTGCATAACACTAAATCTTCTATTTTTTGGTGTGAATAAAAATTCATTATGTGAATAAAAAATCAAAATGGAAATTTATTTGTAAAGCCTCAAAACATAACTAATGAACAGAGGAAATGTTAGTTTAGTGCCAGGAATGCCTACATTGTTTATTCTGGACCCTATTTTGAAATTGGAATATTTTGAACTTTGTGTTAAATTGGCCAAATTAACAATTTCCGATCACTATTTTGTAGTTTGAAACAGTTGACTTGGCGATTTCTTGTTTCTCAATCGATAGAATAGAAGTAATACTAGTGAAATAGCTAAGAATTTGGTTGATTGGAATAATGTAATTGGCCTAAAATGGGAGTCAAAGTCGGCAAAATCGCCGATTCGTAAATATCGCTGACACATCAAAATTCGCGAGAGCATAATTTCGTCAATTTTCCACCAAATTTCGTACTTTTTGTTTTATTACCTTCACAAAAAGATTCTCTACGATTTCATAAGAAAAAATACAAATTTTTTTTTTTGAAAATTCTTGGACACTGGTGCGTGACTCCAGATTTGGGCCTTGGACCCTGAAAGGGTTAATTGTACGTACTTGTGTAAATTGCACATACATTTACCTGGAGTTTACCTGGAGAGAGTTCCGGGGGTCAACACCCCCGCGGCCCGGTCTGTGACCAGGCCTCCTGGTGGATCAGAGCCTGATCAACCAGGCTGTTGCTGCTGGCTTCACGCAAACCAACGTACGAGCCACAGCCCGGCTGGTCAGGAACCGACTTTAGGTGCTTGTCCAGTGCCAGCTTGAAGACTGCCAGGGGTCTGTTAGTAATCCCCCTTATGTATGCTGGGAGGCCGTTGAACGGTCTCGGGCCCCTGACACTTATTGTATGGTCTCTTAACGTGCTAGTGACACCCCTGCTTTTCATTGGGGGGATGTTGCATCGTCTGCCAAGTCTTTTGCTTTCGTAGTGAGTGATTTTCGTGTGCAAGTTCGGTACTAGTCCCTCTAGGATTTTCCAGGTGTATATAATCATGTATCTCTCCCGCCTGCGTTCCAGGGAATACAGTTTTAGGAACCTCAAGCGCTCCCAGTAATTGAGGTGTTTTATCTCCGTTATGCGCGCCGTGAAGGTTCTCTGTACATTTTCTAGGTCGGCAATTTCACCTGCCTTGAAAGGTGCTGTTAGTGTGCAGCAATATTCCAGCCTAAATAGAACAAGTGACCTGAAGAGTGTCATCATGGGCTTGGGCCTCCCTAGTTTTGAAGGTTCTCATTATCCATCCTGTCATTTTTCTAGCAGATGCGATTGATACAATGTTATGGTCCTTGAAGGTGAGATCCTCCGACATGATCACTCCTAGGTCTTTGGCGTTGGTGTTTTGCTCTATTTTGTGGCCAGAATTTGTTTTGTACTCTGATGAAGATTTAATTTCCTCATGTTTACCATATCTGAGTAATTGAAATTTCTCATCGTTGAACTTCATATTGTTTTCTGCAGCCCACTGAAAGATTCGGTTGATGTCCGCCTGGAGCCTTGCATGTCTGCAATGGAAGACACTGTCATGCAGATTCGGGTGTCATCTGCAAGGAAGACACGGTGCTGTGGCTGACATCCTTGTCTATGTCGGATATGAGGATGAGGAACAAGATGGAGCGAGTACTGTGCCTTGTGGAACAGAGCTTTTCACCGTAGCTGCCTCGGACTTTACTCTGTTGACGACTACTCTCTGTGTTCTGTTAGTGAGGAAATTATAGATCTATCGACCGACTTTCTCTGTTATTCCTTTAGCACGCATTTTGTGCGCTATTACGCCATGGTCACACTTGTCGAAGGCTTTTGCAAAGTCTGTATATATTACATCTGCATTCTTTTTATCTTCTAGTGCATTTAGGACCTTGTTGTAGTGATCCAATAGTTGAGACAGACAGGAGCAACCTGTTCTAAACCCATGTTGCCCTGGGTTGTGTAACTGATGGGTTTCTAAATGGGTGGTGATCTTGCTTCTTAGGACCCTTTCAAAGATTTTTATGATATGGGATGTTAGTGCTATCGGTCTGTAGTTCTTTGCTGTTGCTTTACTGCCCCCTTTGTGGAGTGGGGCTATGTCTGTTGTTTTTAGTAACTGTGGGACGACCCCCGCGTCCATGTTCCCTCTCCATAGGATGGAAAAGGCTCGTGATAGGGGCTTCTTGCAGTTCTTGATGAACACGGAGTTCCATGAGTCTGGCCCTGGGGCAGAGTGCATGGGCATGTCATTTATCGCCTGTTCGAAGTCATTTGGTGTCAGGATAACATCGGATAGGCTTGTGTTAACCAAATTTTGTGGCTCTCTCATAAAAAATTCATTTTGATCTTCGACTCTGTCTGGTTAGCGGCTTGCTAAAAACTGAGTCATATTGGGACTTGAGTAGCTCACTCATTTCCTTGCTGTCATCTGTGTAGGACCCATCTTGTTTAAGTAGGGGCCCAATACTGGACATTGTTCTCAACTTTGATTTGGCATAGGAGAAGAAATACTTTGGGTTTCTTTCGATTTCATTTATGGCTTTTAGTTCTTCCCGCGATTCCTGACTCCTATAAGATTCCTTTAGCTTAAGTTCGATGCTTGCTATTTCTCTGACCAGTGTCTCCCTACGCATTTCAGATATATTGACCTCTTTTAGCTGCTCTGTTATTCTTTTCTGTCGCCTGTAAAGGGAGCGCCTGTCTCTTTCTATTTTACATCTACTCCTCCTTTTTCTTAGAGGAGTAAGCCTTGTGCATACATTGAGTGCCACCAAGTTAATCTGTTCTAGGCATAAGTTGGGGTCTGTGTTGTTAGTATATCTTCCAGCTTATATCGGTTAGGACTTGGTTTACTTGGTCCCACTTTGTTTTTGTTATTGTAGTTGAATTTGGTGAATGCTCCCTCGTGACTAGTCTCATTATGTCGGTCTGGGGCTCCACACATACATGTCTGAACCTCAATTATGTTGTGATCTGAGTATATTGTTTTTGATATGGTGACATTTCTTATCAGATCATCATTGTTAGTGAAGATGAGGTCTAGTGTATTCTCCAGTCTAGTAGGCTCTATTATTTGCTGGTTTAAATTGAATTTTGTGCAGAGATTTAAAAGCTCGCTTGAGTGTGAGTTTTCATCAGAGCTGCCTCCTGGTGTTATTACTGCTACAATATTATTTGCTATATTCCTCCATTTTAGGTGCCTTAAGTTGAAGTCCCCCAGGAGCAAGATGTTTGGTGCAGGAGCTGGAAGATTTTCCAGACAGTGGTCAATTTTTAGCAGCTGTTCCTGGAATTGCTGGGATGTTGCATCCGGAGGCTTGTAGACTACCACTATGACTAGGTTTTGGTTCTCGACCTTTACTGCTAAAACTTCCACTACATCATTTGAGGCATTTAGCAGTTCTGTGCAAACAAGTGACTCTGCAATGTCCAGGTCAACCCTCCCCCTTGTGCCTGTTCACTCTGTCACATCTGTATAGGTTGTAACCTGGGATCCATATTTCATTGTCCAAGTGATCCTTTATGTGGGTCTCAGTGAAAGCCGCGAACATTGCCTTTGCCTCTGCAAGCAGTCCACGGATGAAAGGTATTTTGTTGTTTGTTGCTGGCTTTAGACCCTGTATATTTGCAAAGAAGAATGTCATCGGACTGGTGGTATTGTTGGTACTGCATACTATTTATTTATTTATTTAATGTCTTTGCAAACAGTACATTGAGATTGTGTATATACAATAGTGGGTTGCAATGCAAAGAGAGCCTCTATTATGCCTTGGCATTATGTAAGTATTATAGTAATTATTTCATAGTTGTACAGTAGAATATTAATTATAAATGAATCAAAATTTGTATAATACAAAGATATACGTATTTATATTCTAAAATGCTTTTGTGAAAAACAATGATTCATTTATATTCCTGTCAACAATGGATAAAAGGTTCAATGTGATTGTTTCAGTTATGATGTGGGAGTATACATAGGTGAGTAAATGTATTCTCAGTATTTAGCATTTAGTCTAGGGTGATTAAGTGGCTTTTGAGAAGAGTCTTAAATTGATTTTCAGACTGGGTTACTTTAATATCTTTTTTTTTTTTTTTTTTTTTTTTATTAACACACTGGCCAATTCCTGCCAAGGCAGGGTGGCCCGAAAAAGAAAAACTTTCACCATCATTCACTCCTTCACTGTCTTGCCAGAAGGGTGCTTTACACTACAGTTTTTAAACTGCAACATTAACACCCCTCCTTCAGAGTAGTAGGTAGTAGGTTGGTAGACAGCAACCACCCAGGGAAGTACTACCGTCCTGCCAGATGACTGTGAAACAGAAACCTGTAACTGTTTTACATGATGGTAGGATTGCTTGTGTCTTTTTCTGTCTCATAAACACACTAGATAACAGGGATATCTTGCTACTCCTACTTACAGTTTGGCCACACTTCACAGACACGCACATGCATATATATATATATACATACATCTAGGTTTTTCTCCTTTTTCTAAATAGCTCTTGTTCTTCTTTATTTCTTCTATTGTCCATGGGGAAGTGGAAAAGAATCTTTCCTCCGTAAGCCATGCGTGTCGTATAAGGCAACTAAAATGCCGGGAGCAATGGGCTAGTAACCCCTTCTCCTGTAAACATTTACTAAAAAAGAGAAGAAGAAAAACTTTTATTTATTTATTTATTTATTTATTTAAAAATTTGTGCACACATACAGAGGTACAAAAAATACAGAAAAGAGCAGTATGCCAAAGCCACTTATACTATGCATAGCATTACGGGCTGGCTTAAAATTAACTTAAGATGAACTAAGCAATGATGACATCGGTGATAAAACTTTAATGTAAACAGATTGCTATAAAGCACAAGTGAGTATCTACAAAGACAGGTCATATGGTTGTATGCATTGTTGTACATTCAGTAGAATGGAGTATTCTGTTAGGTAGTGTATTTAAAAAATAATAAGTTAGATTGGGTTTTAGGTTTAACATTTATGTGATATAATTGTGAGAAACATTTAAGATATACAATTTATAAGGTTCAGTTATTCAGTATTTATTTGGTTTTTGGGTGAGTAAGTGATCTTTGAGAAGAGACTTGAATTTATAAACAGGTAGTGTTTCTTTTATATTACAGGTAATGAGTTCAGATTTTAGGGCCTTTTATGTGCATTGAGTTTTTGCAAAGTGTGAGATGGACACGAGGAACATCAAAGAGTGATCTGTGCCTTGTGTTATGGTCATGTGTTCTGTTGAGGTTGGCAAGGAGATGTTTGAGGGGAGGGTTAATATCAGAGTTAAGTGTTCTATGTATGTAATAGGTGCAGTAATAAGTATGAATGTTTTGTATGGTGAATAGGTTTAGTGTATTGAATATTGGTGGAGTGTGCTGCCTATAGTGAGAATTTGTTTCATTCTAACTGCAGCCTTTTGTTGGGTAATTAGTGGTCTGAGATGGTTACTTGTTGTTGAGCCCCATGCACAAATTCCATAGGTGAGATAGGGGTAAATAAGAGAGTGATATAGGGCCAGGAGGGCTGACTGTGGAGCATAGTACCGTATCTTCGATAGTATGCCTACAGTCTTGGAAATTTTCTTAGAAATTTGTTTGTATATGTGTATGAAATTTGAGTCTATTATCAAGGTGGATTCCTAAGAATTTTCCCTCTGTTAGCTTTGTGATAGGTGATCCGTTTTATCATTATGTTAAGAGGGACATCTGTAGCTCTGTTACCAAACTGAATGAAGTAGGTTTTGTCAATGTTTAGTGTAAGTTTGTTAGTCCTCGTCCAGGTAGATATTTTCTGTAATTCTGTATTTACAGTATTGGCTAGCGTGACTGGGCTCGGGTGGGAGAAGACGTATGTAGTGTCATCTGCAAATAGTGTGGGTTTGAGTAATTGCGAAGCATTTGGTAGGTCATTTATGTATAGGAGAAAGAGAAGAGGGCCAAGGACACTTCCCTGTGGGACACCAACTGTAATTGGTTGTGCAGAAGAGTTTGCCCCATTTGCATACACATATTGGCTTCTTCTGGTAATGAATTCCATATTTTGGGGCCCTTTATGTGCATAGAGTTTTTACACAGTGTGATATGGACACGAGGTGTATCAAAAAGAGATCTGTGTCTTGTGTTGTGGTCATGTGTCCTGTTTAGGTTGGTGAGGAAAAGTTTGAGTGGGGGTTTATATTTGCGTGTATTCTGTGTATGTAGTAGGCACATGAATAAGTATGGATGTTCTTAATGGTAAGTAGATTCAGACTTTTGAAAATTGGTGGAGTATGCTGGCGGGAGTGGGAATTTATCATTCTTACTGCTGCCTTTTGCTGGGTTATTAGGGGTTTTAGGTGATTGGATGTTGTTGATCCCCATGCACAAATTCCATATGTAAGATAAGGGTATATGAGTGAATGGTACAGTGCCAGGAGAGCTGATTGTGGAATGTAGTACCTTATCTTTGATAGTATGCCTACAGTCTTGGAGATTTTCTTGGTGATTTGTTGTATGTGTGTCCGGAACTTAAGGCTACTGTCAAGGTGGATACCTAGTAATTTTCCCTCTGTGAGTCTTGTGACTGATGATCCATTTAGCGTAATGTTAATTGGATCATTTGCAGCTTTGTTTCCAAACTGAATGAAATAGGTTTTATCAGTGTTCAGGGTAAGTTTGTTAGTCATCATCCAGGCAGATATTTTCTGTAATTCGGCATTGACTGTGTTTGCTAGTATGACTGCTTTTGGGTGGGAAAATACATATGTAGTGTCATCTGCAAATAATATGGGTTTGAGTAGCTGTGATGCATTCAGTAGATCATTGATGTAGATGAGAAAGAGGAGTGGTCCAAGGACGCTTCCTTGTGGAACTCCTATTGTGATTGGTTGGGTGGAGGAGTTTGCATCATTTGCATACACATATTGAGTTCTGTTACTAAGGTATGACTTTAGGTAGTTGAGGGAGTGGCCTCTGATACCATAGTGCTTTAATTTGGAGTACAGTAGTTCATGGTCGACTGTATCGAAAGCTTTATGTAAATCAATGAAAATGCCCAGCGGGATTTCTTTCTTTTCAAGTGCGGTATATATTAGTTCTAGCATGTGTATGATAGCGTCATTTGTGCTTTTATTATTTCTTAATCCAAACTGACAAGGGTTTAATACGTTCTGTGAGACGAGGTAGGATAGGTCCGTCTATGAATTAATTTTTCAAGGATTTTAGAGAGCAGTGGTAAGTTAGATATTGGTCTATAGTTATTCAAGTCAGCTTGGTCACCTCGATTGCAAACAAACCATACCATGGGCGAATCTTATTGTAGCCAGTTGGCCCAGTGACTTAACGCGTCGGTCTGGAGTTTTACGACTCTCTAACTGTGAGTTTATGTCCCGCCCGTGGTATGGTTTATATCTATGTCTTGCACCTACACTGAGTCTTAGTTCATCTACTTTGTTTTTTGCACCCCAGCTGTTTATGTAGTACATGCTAAGGAAGTTTTAGCTCGCTTTTCTCTCCTGTCTTCTTTTGTTTGTTTGATAAATTTTCCAGTTTTTATCGGTAACTATTTTATGAACTGTATTGTTTCCCAAATGTTAACCTAACAGAATTTATTTTAATTTGTGTTTTACAAGCACATTTAAGTTTTTACAATTGTCTTGAATGCACACACATTATGGACTGAACACTTTAAAGTTTGATGGTTCATAACATGTAAGTATTTTCTGATTTCACTTTCATGTAATATGAGCTCAAGCCCTAATATCTTACCTGGAGTTTACCTGGAGAGAGTTCCGGGGGTCAGTGCCCCTGGCCCGGTCCATGACCAGGCCTCGTGGTGGATCAGAGCTGTTACTGTTGGCTGCACGCAATCCAACGTACGAGCCACAGCCCAGCTGGTCAGGTACCGACTTTAGGTGCTTGTCCAGTGCCTACTTGAAGACAGCCAGGGGTCTATTGGTAATCCCCCTTATGTATGCTGGGAGGCAGTTGAACAGTCTCGGGCCCATGACACTTACTGTGTTGTCTCTTAACGTGCTAGTGACACCCCTGCTTTTCATTGGGGGGATGTTGCATCGTCTGCCGAGTCTTTTGCTTTCATTTTGAGTGATTTTTGTGTGCAAGTTCGGTACTAGTCCCTCTAGGATTTTCCAGGTGTATACAATCATGTATCTCTCCCGCCTGCATTCCAGAGAGTAAAGGTTCAGGAACTTCAAGCGCTCCCAGTAATTGAGGTGTTTTATCTCCGTTATGAGCGCCATGAAGGTTCTCTGTACATTTTCTAGGTCAGCAATCTCGCCTGCCTTGAAAGATGCTGTTAGTGTGCAGCAATATTCCACCCTAAATAGAACAAACAACCTGAAGAGTGTCATCATGGGCTTGGCATCCCTAGTTTTGAAGGTTCTCATTATCCATCCTGTCATTTTTCTAGCAGATGCGATTAATACAATGTTATGGTCCTTGAAGGTAAGGTCCTCTGACATGATCACTTCCAGGTCTTTGATGTTGGCTTTTCGCTCTATTTTGTGGCCGGAATTTGTTTTGTACTCTGATGAAGTTTTGATTTCCTCATGTTTACCATGTCGGAGTAATTGAAATTTCTCGTCGTTGAACTTCATATTGTTTTCTGCAGCCCATTGAAAGATTTGGTTGATGTCCGCCTGGAGCCTTGCAGTATCTGCAATGGAAGACACTGTCATGCAGATTCGAGTGTCATCTGCAAAGGAAGACACGGTACTGTGGCTGACATCCTTGTCTATGTCAGATATGAGGATGAGAAACAAGATGGGAGCGAGTACTGTGCCTTGTGGAACAGAGCTTTTCGCCGTAGCTGCCTCAGACTTTACTCTGTTGACTACTACTCTTTGTGTTCTGTTTGTGAGGAAATTATAGATCCGTTTACCAACTTTTCCTGTCATTCTTTTAGCACACATTTTGTGCTCCATTATGCCTTTGTCACACTTGTCGAAGGCTTTTGCAAAGTCTGTATATATTACGTCTGCATTCTTTTTGTCTTCTAGTGCATCTAGGACCTTGTCATAGTGATCCAGTAGTTGGGACAGACAGGAGCGACCTGCTCTAAACCCATGTTGCCCTGGGTTGTGTAATTGATAGGTATATAGATGGGTGGCGATCTTGCTTCTTAGGACCCTTTCAAAGATTTTTAAGATATGGGATGTTAGTGCTATCGGTCTGTAGTTCTTTGCTATTGCTTTACTGCCCCCTTTGTGGAGTGGGGCTATGTCTGTTGTTTTTAGTAACTGTGGGACAACCCCTGTGTCCATGCTCCCTCTCCATAGGATGGTAAAAGCATGGGATAGGGGCTTCTTGCAGTTCTTGATGAACACGGAGTTCCATGAGTCTGGCCCTGGGGCAGAGTGCATGGTCATATCAGTTATCGCCTGTTCGAAGTCACTTGGCGTTAGGATAACATCAGATGGGCTTGTTTTTACCAAATTCTGTGGCTCTCTCATAAAAAATTATTTATATTTTCGACTCTCAGTCTGGTTAGCGGCTTGCTAAAAACTGAGTCATGTTGGGACTTGAGTAGCTCACTCATTTCCTTGCTTTCATCTGTGTAGGACCCATCTTGTTTAAGTAGGGGCCCAATCTGGATGTTGTTCTCGACTTTGATTTGGCATGAGAAAAGGAATACTACTTTGGGTTTCTTCCGATTTCATTTATGGCTTTTAGTTCTTCTCGCAATTCCTGACTCCTATAAGATTCCTTTAGCTTTAGTTCGATGCTTGCTGTTTCTCTGATCAGTGTCTCCCTACGCATTTCAGATATACGTACAGTGGACCCCCGCCTTATGAACGCATCGCGTTACGTTAAATCCAACATACGAAGCATTTGAAGGCAAAAATTTTGCCTTGTCTCATGATAAAAAACTTGCCTTACGTGATTCGTCTGGGACGCGTCCCACGTGTGGCCTCAGCGCCAGTGTTTACAAGCCAGCCAGTGCGGTCGCATCTGTGCATACATTTGGTACATTTCACATTATCCCAGTGTTTTTAGTGCTTGTAACTGCAAAATAAGTCATCATGGGCCCCAAGAAAGCTTCTAGTGCCATCCTTGTGGTAAAAAGGGCGAGAATTAGTATGGAATTGAAAAAACAGATTAAGGAAATGTGTGCAAAGTGGGTTGAACTGCAAACCTTTACGCTTGAAAATCACCCTGACACAGCTACTGCAAGCCGTGTTCGCAACCTTTACAATGACAATATTATGGCCCATTTTAGGAAAGTCTTAAAGGAACGGGAGGTACAGAGCTCTATGGACAGATTTGTTGTGCAACAGAGGTCCAGTGACTCTCAAGCTGGTCCTAGTTGCATTAAAAGAAGGGAAGTAACCCCGGAAAAGGACTTGCTACCTCAAGTCCTAATGGAAGGGGATTCCCCTTCTAAACAATAACTTCCACACACTCCCCTCCTCCCATCCCATCAATCATCACCAGATCTTCAATAAAGGTAAGTGTCATGTATTCTATTCTTAGTAGAATAGAGTTAGTAGAGTAGAGTAGTAATTGTGCATGTCTTCTTCAGTTTGTGTGTATTAAAATTAACCCTTTGAGGGTTTTCGTCGTACTAGTACGTCTTACGCGTAGGGGTTTTTGACGTACTAGTACTCATAAATTCTAGCGACCTCAAATCTAGTGGGAGAAAGCTGGTAGGCCTTCATATGAAAGAATGGGTCTATGTGGTCAGTGTGCACAGTCTAAAAAAAATCCTGCAGCACACGGTGCATAATGAGAAAAAAAAAACTTTTTCCATTTTTTTTTAATAAATCAGCGACTTTGCAGTGTATTTTCGTATAGTATTTATTGTTGTATTCTAGTTTTCTTGGTCTCATTTTATAGAATGGAAGACATATTACTGAAATTGAGATGATTTTGACTGGTTTATACAATGAAAGGTGCCTTGAAATTGAGCTCAAAGTAGCAAGAAATGTTCCGATTTTACCAAACGTTCAAAAGTAAATCAAATCGTGCCAAGTGTGCAATTCAACGTCCACTGAGAGAGTCTAATATCTTTCCAAGTGCACCAATAAATTTAAAAATAACCAATTTATTTTACACTAATGCTGTAGTCTGCAAACAGTAAATCTTATATTTTTTTGTGAGAAAAAATTCAAAGTGGAAAGCAAAAGAATAAAGAGGGGGCCTTGAGACGTACTAATGACTAGAGGAAAGTAAATTTAATTGCCAGATTCTTTCTTGTTTATTCTGGACCTATTCCGAAATTGCATCTTTTTGAAATTTTGTGTGAAATTGGCAAAATTGCTAAAATTCTCTGACCACTGTATTGGAATAGTTGAATATAAGATGGAGGTTTCTGCACCCACTCGATAGAAAAAAATGGAGTTCTAGCGAAAATATTCATTTTTTTTGTCGACTAAACAGCGAAATTGCCGAAAATGGGGATCAAAGTTGGCAAATCGCCGTCCGTAAACATCGCCGAGACCGCTTAACTGTGTTTTTTGGGGGCGAGAGCATAATTCCGTAAGTTTTCTATCAAATTTCAAACTTTTGGTGTCGTTAGATCGGGAAAAGTTCTCTAATCTTTTCATAAGAGAAATTAATTTTTTTTTTTTTTTAAATTTGGCCGACCCTGTAGAACGAGTTTCGAGAGGCCTGTCGCCCCTCAAGGGTTAATATTTCATGTGGGTAAAAAAATATTTTTTTCATACTTTGGGGTGTCGAGGAACGGATTAATTTGAATTCTATTATTTCTTATGGGAAAATTAATTCAGCTAACGAAATTTCAGCTTACAAGAAGCTCTCAGAACGGATTAAAATGTCGTAAGGCGGGGGGTCCCTGTATTGGCCTCTTTAGCCTCCTCTGTTATACTTTTTCGCCACCTGTAAAGGGAGCGCCTGTCTCTTTCTAGTTTACATCTGCTCCTCCTTTTTTTTTTTTTCAAAGAAATAAGTCTTGAGCATACCTCTAAGCCATAGAGTTAATATGGTTCAAGGCATAAGTTTGGGGTCCTGTGTTGCTTACTGTTACAAAAAAATGCGATTCTAAAAGCTTAGAGAACTCCAGTTGAATACTAGAAAGGACTGCCCTTCTAGCATCAGGCCTGTTACACTGGTTTTCGTAATCAATTAGTCAGTATCCTTGTCCAATTAACCATTAAGAAATCAGTATGATTCAATGTGCTTCAGGATTTACAACTGGAAGGCTACTACTAGATAAATTAAAAATTTAATAAATTTTATTAATTATCGCTAGAGGTAGATCATATTAAATTAAATCAAATCACACAGTAATCAAAATAATATTAATCACTTCTCTCGTGTACAGTATTATGTGCTGAAGCACATATCACATTTATAAGTCTTAAGTAACCGTCTGGTACATTAACATTTAATAAGATTTTTACAAATAGTACCAGTAGGGACCTGACTGCTAAAGTAGGAGAAACTTATAGAAGGGTGTGGTAGGTAAGTTTGAGTGCAGGTGTAAATGATAATGTGAGCCCTTTGATTGAACTTGGTATAGAAAGGGTTTAGTATAGGTATACATATTCCTAAGACATACGAGATAAATAAGTATACAAGATATGATGTAGGCGAAATGACAGTAGTATGTTTTGGATATGTCTTTCACACAACCGGCCCGTATCCCACTGATGCGGGGTGGCCCAAAAGAAAAACGAAAGTTTCTCCTTTTACATTTATAATATATACAGGAAAGAGTTCTACCCCTTGTAGATAAAAACGTGAAGTAAGACTTCAGATGTACAGGTTAATAGAGTGCCACAGATATTTCAGATCACTTTCTAGTTTGTAGCTGCACTGAGAGTAAAAGGAGATGGATACAAGGAGAATAGAAGCATCAGGAAGATAAGTGAAGGTTAATAAACTAAAAAGGAGCAGTTAGGGTACGATATAAACAGATATTGGAGGAAAATTAATAAAAAAAAAAAAAAAAAAAAAGGAAGAAAATTTTTTAGATGGGGCTAAGAGAGCATAGGCAAAGGGGTCGAAGAGGTAGGGGGTAGGTTTAAAAATGTAGTGTTAGTGTTCAGCAGAAGTTTGTGGTTACAGGAAAGTGGGTGCGGGCTGGAAGAGGAGCGATTGTTGGAATGTAAGATATAAAGAGAGTAGTAAGGAGAAAAAGTAGTCATATGAAGAAGTTTTTACAAAGTAGAAGTGAGCAAGGAGAAAGAATATGGAGAAAAAGAGAGAGGTTAAGAGAGTGGGTGAGCCAATGTAAAAGAGAGCAAATAGAGAGTGAGTGAGATGTTTATCAAGACAAATTTTGCTGAAAATAAGAAATAGTTTGGAGTGAGATTAACAAGTTAAGGAAGGCCTAGAGAACAAATGGATTTTGCAGTTAAAAATAGGAGAGGAGAGTTATAAATGGAGAGTTAGAGGTATTGGGAGATGGAGGAATATTTTGAGGAATTGTTAAATGTTGATGAAGATTGGGAAGCTGAATTCGTGATAGGGCAAGGAGGAATAACATCTTGTAGGAGTAGGAAGAGCCAGTTGTGAGTGGGGGAAGTTCTTGAGGCAGTAGTAAAATGAAAGGGGGTAAGGCATGCCGTATGATGGGCTAAAGATAGAAATGTTAAAAGCAGGATGGGGGATATAGTTTTTGGAGTGGTTGGTGGCAATTATTTAATGTATGGACGAGGGTAAGGTACCTAGGATTGGCAGAGAGCATGCAAAGTTCCCTTTGATAAAGGCAAAGGGGACAAAAGATAGTGCAAAATTATAGGGGATAAGTCTGTTGGTAACCTGGAAAAGTGTATTGTCGAGTATTATGAAAGAATTAAGAAGTAAGACGGAGAATAGGATAGCCAGATTGAACAAGGAGGCTTTAGAGAAAAGGTAGGGGTGTGTGGACAGGTGTTTACAGTGAAACATATAAGTGAACAGTATTTAGATAAGGCTAAAGAGGTCTTGTGCATTTATGATTTGGAAAAGGCCTATGACAGGGTGGTAGGGGCATGTGGCAGATGTTGCAAGTGTATGGTGTAGAGGTAGGTTACTGAAAGCAGTGAAGAGTTTTTAACGTAGATATGAGGCTCAAGTTAGAGTAAGTAGGAAAGAGGGAAATTATTTCCCATTAAAAGTAGGCCTTAGACAAGGATGTGGATTCACCGAGTTGTTACGATCTTATAGAATGGGGTTGTAAGAGAAGGAATGTGAGGGTCTGGCAAGAAGGCATGGAGTTAAAGATAAAGAATCACACATAAAGTTGGAGTAGTCACAAGTTGCTCTTTGCTGATGACACGTGCTCCTGGGAGATTCTGAAGAGAAGTTTGCAGAGATTGGTGAAGAATTTGGTAGGGATTGCAAAGAGAAAATTAAAAGTGAATACAGGAAAGAGTAAGGTTAATGAGGAAAACAAAAAGATTAGGTGATGAAAGATTGGATACAGATTGAACGGGGAGACAGAGTAATGGGAGTAGGAATGGTAATTCAGAGATTTGGGAGTGGACGGTCAGCGGATGGTCTATGAAAGACAGGTGAATCATAGAATTGATGAGGGGAAAAGGTGAGGTGTGCAACTTAGGAGTCCTGTGGAGAGAAAGAACTTTTCCTTGGAGGGCAAAGAGGGAATGTATGAGAGTATAGTTTTACCAACGCTCCATATATGGGTGTGAAGCATGGTGATGAATGTTGCAGAAGCGAGTAAAGGCTGGAGGCAGTGGAGATGCAGTGAATGTCATGTCTGAGCAATGTGTGTGTGATATACTGCAGAGAAATCGTAGTTTGGAAGTTAGTAAGGAGGTGCGGATTACCAAAACTGTTTGTCCAGAGGGCTGAGAAGGTTGTTGAGGTGTTCGGACATGTAAGAGAATGGAGCGAAAACAGGTGACGTCTAGAGTGTATCAGTCTGTAGTGGAAGGAAGGCTGGGTAAGGGTCGCCTAGGAAAGGTTTGGAGGGGTGGGTAAAGGAGGTTTGTGTGCAAGGGGCTTGGACATCCAGCAGGCATGCGTGAGCGTGTTTGATAGGAGTGAATGGAGACAAAATGGTTTTTAATACTTGACGTGCTGTGTGGAGTGGAGCAAAGTAACATTTATGAAGTGGTTCAGGGAAACCGGCAGCCTGGGGGGGGGGGGGGGGGACTGAGTCCTGGGAGATGGGAATACAGTGCTGCCTCTGAGGAGGGGTGTAATGTTGCAGTTTAAAAACTGATAGTGTAAAAGCACCCTTCTGGCAAGACAGTGATGGAATAATGATGGTGAACAGTTTGCTTTCAGGCCTCCCTGCCTATGGTGGGAACAGCCAGTGTGATAATAAAAAATCACAAAAATAAGTTGTGTGTAAGTGCTCTAAGTAGTTCCGCTATGTCTCACGACTCGACTAGACTTAAACATGACTGACAAAGTCCCTCAATAAACTAACTTCTTGACCAACTGGCAATCAAACAGTCTCTAGAACAATAAAAAGAATGCTAAGCCCCAGTAAGCAATATAACAAGCAACTGGCAACTGAGACACCGAATCAGAACAAGGAGATAATATAACACACTACAGTAGGGACCATCTAACAGATCCTCCACAAAAGTCACCAAAACTCCCATACTACTGATTCTAGTTTCTGCATAAGGAAAATCCCCACTGTGCTAATCCACAGATACCAGTACAATTTAGGTCAGAAGCTACAGCTCAGGACCTAGTGTTTAGAGTGTCTAGCGACAACACAACCTCAGTACAACGTCGAAAATCACTAAATATATACAAAACTATGTTCTTGTTGAAACAGTCTCTCAACAGAACCTACAAGAAAGCTAGAGACCGATCTTACTAACACGGGGCCTATAAGGGTGATTTAGGCACTTAGTCTGAATATGTCCAACCCCCAGCGAGTCTAGACCAGACTGAATACTATCAGGCGAGGTGAGGGCCCTTCCCCCGATCACGTGATAGCTCTGTGGACAGCTGGTGCCCAGCACAGAAGCCGGCAGAGTAACGATCCAAAGTGAAATACAGAGTTAATGACCAATCAAGACTTAACTTTGAAGCAGATAATATATGGATTACATCCACCTAACAAAAGGAAACCAAGTCAAAATAATATTATGACGTCATATATTTAAGATTAGCATTTATCGCAAATAAACAATAAAAATTATAGGAAAAGGTAATATACATGTATTATATATAAATAATAATATATTGAAATCCCATTCCAGGGTTACAACAAAGTCATCTCCCAGCTTTTTATCGTTTAGACTTGTTTTACTTGGTCCACATTTATGTTCTTGTTATTGAAGTTGAATTTGGTGAAGGCACCCTCGTGAATTATAGGGCGGGATATAGATCGCGTGTATATATCCTCGTGTATATTGTCTGAACCTCGTTTATGTGTGTGATCCGAGTATATTGTGTTTGATATGGTGACATTTCGTATCAGATCATCATTGTTAGTGAAGATGAGGTCTAGTGTATTCTCCAGTCTAGTAGGCTCTATTATTTGCTGGTTTAAGTTGAATTTTGTGCAGAAATTTAAAAACTTGTGTGTGGTGTGTGAGTTCTCATTCGAGCTGCCTCCTGGTGTTATCACTGCAACAACATTATTTGCTTAACACTAATAAAAAAAAAATGGACTGTACCTTGGATTGCAGAGGTGTGAAGTACTAGTGATATTAATAGTAGTGACAGTGGGTTGATGAAGCTTAAAGATTGGCATTATCTCTAACCTGAACATAAAATATTGTCTTTCCATTGTATGTAGTGATGGCTTCATTAAGATTTTTAGTGTTATCATAGTTTTATTTTAAATGAGCAAAAATTAAAAAAATAATGTTTATAGTTATGTGGTAATTAGAACATACACAGAGATTTAACAATAACCATTAATTTTTTTTTCCAGAGAGTGGGAACAAGAAAAAATGGATGATGAATGGGAAGAACTTGATGAAAGTGCCATGGAAGAATGTATGTCTCTTGCTACACAGATGTGTTCAAAGCTTCCTCAGGATGAAGATACTTTCAAGCAAAGGAACAACCAAACTCCTAAAACAACTGAAAATAAGTTTTTCAAAAGTAGAACACCCAAAGATTTACCTAATACCAAAGATCAACCCATGAAAACTACCAGACATATAGAATCTTTCGATAATAATGCTGCCATCGGTTTTGATGACAGTGGTTTTTCCAGTGTAAAGAGCAACAGTGTAAATAATTCAAGACTTTTGATTAGCAAGACTAAAAGTGTAAAAGCAGCTTGTAATCAAACAAGCAATTTTCCCAAACCCAGCTACATTGACAGATTCAGTGATTTTTCTGTTCCAAGCAGTAATTCACGGAAATCATTTGTAGGACATGGAAAACCAGTACGTAGCTCAGGCAAGGTGTATAATTCTATTCCAATGAAAGGAACTGGAGGTACTCTCATCGCTGCAAAAACATGTATTCAACCAACATGTTCATCAGGAAGTGAGGGGAATCAACAGGAGTTACTAAGGAAAATACAAGCAGAGAAAATAAAGCTTGAGGAAGATGCTGTTCTGAAGCAAGGAGAGGTTAGATATAAATTTGATCATTGTTTTAAAAGTTTTCAGCTCGCTTAAGAATGGTTCATGTGTCAGTAATGGAGTTGCAAAACTGTATGACTGAAGAGTGAGCTGTGATTGTTATAGCAAGGAGGAGGGTGCAGACAGTAGAAATGTCTTGAGGCGAGTGTGAATATAATAATAATCTTTATTTCTCTAGGTAGTAGGTTGGTAAACAGCAACCGCCCAGGGAGGTACTATCGTCCTGCCAAGTGAGTGTACAACGAAAACCTGTAATTGTTTTACATGATGGTAGGATTGCTGGCGTCTTTTGTCTGTCTCATAAACATGCAAGATTTCAGGTATATCTTGTTACTTCTACTTGCACTTAGGTCACACTACACATACATGTACAAGCATATATATACACACCCCTCTAGGTATTCTTCTATTTTCTTTCTAGTTCTTGTTCTTGTTTAAATTTTCCTCTTACCCTTCCAGGGGAAGGGAAAAAATTTTCTTCCTCCGAAACCCCTGCGTTTTGAAAGAGGCACAAAAAATCCGGGGGGCGGGGGCTAGTAACCCCTTCCCCCCTAAAAATTTAACAAAATTTTTAAAAAAAATTTCCCTTTTTTTCCTTTTGGGGCCCACCCTCCCCTTGGTGGGATGGGCCCCGTGTGTTGAAAAAAAGGGAAAAAATTTCTTATTTCTACAAGATTTATACAACTTTTAAACAACCAGTAATATCAAAGCTATTTATCGAAAGCCCCTGGTTATGCAAGCATTTCAGGCAACATGGGTTTAAATTTTTGTTCCCCAAAGGATGCAAACCCACAACATTTTGCAAAAACCCAGGTACCTACTTATTTGCTGGGAAAAACGGGGCCAGCAAGTTTTAAGAAACCCTCCCCAAAATTTTCCCAACCCAGGGGGCCGGGAAACAGGCCCCGGACCCTCAGTGTGGAGCTTGGGGACACTATAAACCCAAAGCCACGCCCCACCCAAAAACAAGGAATAAAGAAATTGAAAAAATGGTAAAGATAAAAGGGACTGTTGAGATATTTTTGGAACTGTGTAAAAAGGGTTAAGAGGTATAGAGTGAAAAGTGATGGTCCCTTGAGTTACAATATTTTTTGAGTTTTTGATTTATTTTTCATAAGGAATTCGTTTTGAGTTGCAATAAAAAATTTGAGATAACATACACATGTGATTTAATTTTTCCCTTTTTGGTATTACCAAGTCATCATGGGCCCCCGAAGAGAGCCAAACTGGCAAGTTAGGCCAGAAAGCAAGGGGTTTGTTTGGGCCCAATTTAAACAAAATGACAAACGTTTTTTTCAAAAAAACTTTTGGGAAAATTTATCCCAAACCCAAAAAAAAAAAATTCATTTAAATTCCTTTTAAATTTGGGTGTTTTTAGTAGTAGAAAAAATAATGATAAAATCAAATAATTTAAAAAAAACATTTAAACATTAAAAAAATTTTTTTTTTGAAGAAAGTGTGAAATGTTTGAGTGACTACCCGGTGGGATTTTTTTTTTTTTTGTATGTGATGTTACTTTTAGTTCTGTAGGGGAGAATTTTCCCAGTGCATACACCTGAAGGATGGATAGAAATGTTACGTGAAAGGAAACATTAAATTTGATTCCATTCATGTCAAAAAACCCGTTAGTGAATGGGGGGATGGTAAATTTTTTTTCCCTTTTTTTTTTTCGCCCTCCCTTGGGGAAAATTTGATGTTTTAATACTGTACATGATAGTAACAGTGGAATTTTCGGCTTACAAAATTTTAATGTTCCGTGCCCTTGTTCGTTCCTGATTTGTTCGTTGTAAATAATTTTCTTATTTAAATTAAATTTGAAATGCAATTAATCCATTCCAGCCTTCAGGGGGAAGACAAAAAATGCAATATCAACCTATTGGTTATTATCTATACAATTCTTTAAAAATTTGAGAAAAAAACAATACAGTATTAATAACATAGAAACAGATTATATTTAAAAGAATAAAAATGCCATAATATGGAAAGTGATGACTCCGGCAGCGGCAGAAACATCCACCTTTTTTTTCCCCACTAGCATCTTCCCAGTCCATAACCCCCATTAGTTTGGTTTATCATGTTTGGGGTGAGGTTGTTAAATGTAACCACAGGTGTATCAAGTCAGTTTTTAATAAGTATAGGCAAAAGACATGATCATTTGGGGCGGGAGGCCCGTAGTGGTGGTGGTGGCACCCAGCTGCCTCCTATGCTGCTGCCTTTTTTGTTTTTCTAGCTTTTTTCATAGTTTCTTTCGCTTCCTGAATTCTTGCGATTTTATGCGAATATGTTTTTGGGGTGAGGCTTTTGTGAAAAATTTGTTCAATTAAGACAAAATTCGCACCCAAAGGGTCTGCTGTGGTCATCAAGCGGTAGATTTGTGCCCCCCATCACAAAACTTTGGTAACCACTACTATACACTTTTCACCTGTCTAGATTAATGCCCTTTAGTTTTGGGCTAAGTCTGCCCAAATGCCTTGGCATGATAGGGCTTTCTTTGCCCCAAATCATTTAGATATTAAATACACATTGAAACCTTTGAAAGAAATAATTTTATTTATTTAAGGAACCCCCCTTCAAGGGGAAGTTTTGCATCCTGAAATTTCGTTGTATCCAGAAGCAAAAAATCGCCAAAAAACGGTTTATCCAGAAAAATTCGCATGGTGGGTGTTCGTAAGCCGAGGTTCCAAATGTACATTATAATTTTTTAACAGCTGGCCATCTCTGCTGAGGCAGGGTGACTTAAAGAGAAAATTCATATCATTTACACTTATTTTTGTCTTGCCCGGCAATATATACACTATTAATCAGAGAAAAAATTATAGAATGTTTTTAAGAAGCTTTTTTACGGGCAGAGATGAAAGAAAAAAGCAGCTTTAGAAAATGAGAGATTGAGATTGTGCTTTTAATAGAGGCTGCAGAAAAAAAGAGGAAAAAAAAGGTGAGAAAATTTTTTTTTATTACCACCGGGCCGATTCCCCCAAGGCAGGGTGCCCGGAAAAGAAAAACTTTCACCCTCTTCACTCCTCATGTCTTGCCCCGAAAAGGGGGCTTTTCAACAGTTTTTAAAATGCAAAATTAACACCCCCCCCTTTAGATGCAGGCCACTGTATTCCCACTCCAGGACTCAAGTCCGGGCCCGCGGTTTCCCGGGAAACCCCTTTATAAAAAACTTTGCTCACACTCCAACGCCTCAAGTATTAAAAACCATTTGTCTCCATTCACCCCTACAAACACGTCCGCATGCCCGTGGAATCCAAGCCCCTCGCACACAAAACCCCCTTTACCCCCCCCCTCCAACCCCCCTAGGGGGACCCCTACCCCGCCTTTCCCTTCCCACTAAGACTGATCCTTTGAAGTCTTTGTTTTGTCCCCCTCTCTACTGTCTGAAAACCCCCTCAAAAACCCTTCCCCAGCCCTCGGACAAAGTTTTGGGAATCCCCCACCCCCCCCTAAATTCCAAACTTCAAATTCTCTGCATTATATTCACACCACACATTGCCCTCAGACATGACACTCCACTGCCTCCAGCCTTCTCCTTGCTGCAAACTCATCACCCACGCTTCACACCCATATAAGAGCGTTGGTAAAACTATCTCTCATACATTCCCCTCTTTGCCTCCAAGGACAAAGTTCTTTGTCTCCACAGACTCTAAGTGCACCACTCTTTTTCCCTCATCATTCTATGATTCACCTCATCTTTCATAGACCATCCGCTGACACGTCCACTCCCAAATATCTGAATACGTTCACCTCCTCCATACTCTCTCCCTCCAATCTGATATTCAATCTTTCATCACTAATCTTTTTGTTATCCTCATAACCTTACTCTTTCCTGTATTCACCTTTAATTTTCTTCTTTTGCACACCCTACCAAAATTCATCCACCAGTCTCTGCAACTTCTCTTCAGAATCTCCCAAAGCACGTGTCATCACAAAGAGCAGCTGTGACCAACTCCCACTTTGTGTGTGATTCTTTATCTTTTAACTCCACGCCTCTTGCCAAGACCCTCGCATTTACTTCTCTTACAACCCCATCTATAAATATATTAAACAACCACGGTGACATCACACATCCTTGTCTAAGGCCTACTTTTACTGGGAAAAATTTCCCTCTTTCCTAATACTCTAACTTGAGCCTCACTATCCTCGTAAAACTCTTCACTGCTTTCAGTAAAACCCACTCCTACACCATACACTTGCAACATCTGCCACATTGCCCCCCTATCCACCCTGTCATACGCCTTTTCCAAATCCATAAATGCCACAAAGACCTCTTTAGCCTTATCTAAATACTGTTCACTTATATGTTTCACTGTAAACACCTGGTCCACACACCCCCTACCTTTCCTAAAGCCTCCTTGTTCATCTGCTATCCTATTCTCCGTCTTACTCTTATTACCTTGTAAAAACTCTTGACATTTTTAAATATACATAAATAACTGCTAAAGAGAATATAACATCAGTTAAGGATGAAAATGGTCAATGGAAATAAGTCACTCTGTCTGACTTTTTTGGGTTATCCTAGGTTCTTTACACATATGCTGCTGTGTATGATAATCTATGTAATTGTATTTGTGTATACCTGAATAAACTTACTTATCACACTTGCACACTGAACCATAAAATAAACCACAAAACTGCTACTTTCTTGAATATTTATGTTTTGGTAATCTAAGCATTTGGAAATAGTGTTAAAAAGTGTTTTTATGGCCTGATAAAATGTAAAATTTTGAAGAATGGAAGGTACGTTCTTTGGAAGGTTCTGTGAACCACTAATAGAAATAATGTATCTGCCCAGTATGACACTAATAATAGATATTTTTATCAAATTTATACCCAGATTTTTCTTTGTTTTCATTCTCTTGTGTGCTTGTGCACCTGCTTTCCTTTGCTGACTTGCCAAGCAGACCTCAAGCATTGTTTGTTATAAACTGGCAAGGAACAGCTATTATGAACACAGGTATAGTATGGCCTGCAAACCTGGTTGTAATAGAGCAAACAAAACTTGACAATAGTATATAACTTGTATTTTCCTTCACCATATATAAACTGCAAGTCTTTCCTTCAACACACCAGCCATATCCCACCAAGGTGGGGTGGCCCAAGAGGAAAAACAAAAGTTTCTCCCTCTACATTTAGTAATATATACAGCAGAAGGGGTTACTAGCCCCTTGCTCCTGGCATTTTAGGCACCTCTTATGACACACATGGCTTACAGAGGAAGAATTCTGTTCCACTTCTCCATGGAGATAAGTGGAAATAAACGAGAACAAGAACTAGTAAGAAAAATGGAAGAAAACCGAGAAGGGCGTGTATATGTATGATTGTACATGGATGTGTAATGTGACCTAAATGTAAGTAGAAGTAGCAAGACGTACCTGAAATCTTGCATGTTTATGAGACGGAAAAAAGACACCAGCAATACTACCATCATGTAAAACAATTACTGGCTTTCGTTATACACTCACTTGACAGGATGGTAGTACCTCCCTGGGTGGTTGCTGTCTACCAGTCTACTACCTAGGATAAATTGCAAATATTTACAAGTAAAACGAAAATGTTTATTTTCTTGCAAAGCTTACAGTGTATGGTTTAGATATTATAAAATATTAATTACTAAGAAGGCCACCAACATGCCTAGGTATTTTGGGGCAGACTAATCCTAATTCTTACACAGGTTATGGAGCAATAAATTTTAATATACCTTATTGCATACTGATATGAAAGTTAGGTAAGTGAAGTGATTAATTAGATTTATAATAGTGAGGTAGTACAAAACATATCACAATGTTACAATTAGGAAATTTAGTACAGGTCCGCCATCACAAATCCGGCAATCAGTTATTCCTTTTTTTCAGTTATTCGGCACTAATTTTGGCTAGCATAATTTCAAATTTCCATGGTTGCCACACCAACCTGCTGGTACTGTTTGGTGGCGCTACTTGCTGCATAAGTCATTCCAATTTCTTTTTCTCCATTTATTGTTTTAACCTGCTTACTTTTAGCCCTAGCCATGGTTCCAATGAATAAAAGAAATGCTTCTCATTATGTAAAGCACCTACACAGTACATTATCCATTAAAGATAAGGTGGCTTTGAAGCCACTGTCGGTTGTCATGAGCTCAGTCTCATGGAGCAGGAGAATATGCTTTATTATTATGCTTATATCAACACTACAGCTTATTTGCCTATCACAATTGATCTAATATGACATAAGAAACAACATAAATAGCATAAAACATGTTAAATACTCCAGAATAAATAATATTTGGCATAATACCGAGCAGTTCGAAGAAGGTATGAAGAGGATATGGTACACAAATACCATTCTCCTAACCCTGTCTTGGGGGCTTATGTTAGAGAAAATGGAGTATAGCACAGGGCTAACTGTGATATTTTATTTATTTATGTATTTATTTATTTATTAATTTGAACATGATACAGAGAAGTACAAAGCAGAAGTGTTATAAGAAGAGCAGAGTATATGGAGAGTAAAAGAAAGGTAAAGAGAGTGGTGAGAGAGTGCAAAAGGAGAGCAGATGATAGAGTGGGAGAGGCACTGTCAAGAAATTTTAATGAAAATAAGAAAAAATTTTGGAGTAAGTTAAACAAGTTCAGAAAGCTTAACCCTTTGACTGTCGAAGGGCCCAATCCTGAAGTTGCTCCTGGTGTCGCAAAATATTCGAAAAAAAAAAAAATTATTTTTTCTTATGAAATGATAGAGAATCTTTTCCCCGATTGTAAAGACACCAAAAAAAAAAAACGAAATTTGATGGAAAACTGACGGAATTAACGCTCTCGCGAAGTTAGCGACTTCGGCGATATTTAAAAATCGGCAATTTCGCCCACTTTGAACCCTATTTTCGGCTAATTCCGTTATTCCAGTCAACCAAACTCAAACTATTCTTCAGAACTCTATTTTTTCTATCGATTGAGCACAAGAAACTGCCCATTTACCGATTTCAACTACCCAATAACATGGTCAGAAATTTGCAATTTGGCCAATTTCACGAAAATTAAAAAATACGACAATTCAAAATAAGGTCCAGAATGAACAATGCAGACATCCTGGCTCTAAAATAAGATTTTCTTTGTTCATCAGTCATGTCTCCAGGTCCCTGTGATATTACTCTTGCTTTTTATTTTGAAATTTTATTCAAACAAAAAATAGAAGATTTACTGTTATGCAGACTACTGCAATACTGTAATAATTGTAAAAATTACATCAACCCATTCATGACTGCGTATTAGAATGGCTATTTGGACATTTATTGGACAATGACATCATTTGTTTACTTTTGAACATCGGCAAAAATCAAACATTTCCTGTACTTTGTGCTCCATTTCCAGTTCTTTTTATAGTAAAATTAATCAAAATCACCTCCATTTCTATAATATAGTTTCCATTCTATCAAATGAGACCATGAAAACGAGAATACAACCACAAATACTATACGAAAATAGACCACAAAGTCTGCATTTTAATTAAAAAAAACGGTCGGAGTTTTTTTTTTCTCATTATGCACTGCGTGCTCCAGGATTTTTTTTATGTGGTGCACACTGACCACACAGACCCATTCTCTCACATGTGGGCCTACTAGCTTTCTCCTGCCTGATTTGAAGCCGCTAGAATTTATGAGTATATATACGTCAAACACGGTACCTCACAAACGTATATATACGGCCGCGACAGTCAAAGGGTTAAGGAAAGTATGGATTTGTCAGTTAAAAACAGAGTAGGGGAGTTAGTAGATGGGGAGATGGAGGTATTAGGTAGATGGCGAGAATATTTTGAGGAACTTTTAAATGTTAAGGAAGAAAGAGAGGCAGTAATTTCAGGTATACCATCTTTTAGGAGTGAAGAAGAGCAGAATGTAAGTGTGGGGGAGGTACGTGAGGCATTACGTAGAATGAAAGGGGGTAAAGCAGCTGGAACTGATGGGATCATGACAGAAATGTTAAAAGCAGGGGGGGATATAGTGTTGGAGTGGTTGGTGGATGTGTAATGTCACCATGGTTGTTTAATATATTTGTAGATGGGGTTGTAAAGGAAGTAAATGCTAGGGTGTTCGGGAGAGGGGTGGGATTAAATTTTGGGGAATCAAATTCAAAATGGGAATTGACACAGTTACTTTTTGCTGATGATACTGTGCTTATGGGAGATTCTAAAGAAAAATTGCGAAGGTTAGTGGATGAGTTTGGGAATGTGTGTAAAGGTAGAAAGTTGAAAGTGAACATAGAAAAGAGTAAGGTGATGAGGGTATCAAATGATTTAGATAAAGAAAAATTGGATATCAAATTGGGGAGGAGGAGTATGGAAGAAGTGAATGTTTTCAGATAATTGGGAGTTGACGTGTCGGCAGATGGATTTATGAAGGATGAGGTTAATCATAGAATTGATGAGGGAAAAAAGGTGAGTGGTGCGTTGAGGTATATGTGGAGTCAAAAAACATTATCTATGGAGGCAAAGAAGGGAATGTATGAAAGTATAGTAGTACCAACACTCTTATATGGGTGTGAAGCTTGGGTGGTAAATGCAGCAGCGAGGAGACTGTTGGAGGCAGTGGAGATGTCCTGTTTAAGGGCAATGTGTGGTGTAAATATTATGTAGAAAATTCGGAGTGTGGAAATTAGGAAAAGGTGTGGAGTTAATAAAAGTATTAGTCAGAGGGCAGAAGAGGGGTTGTTGAGGTGGTTTGGTCATTTAGAGAGAATGGATCAAAGTAGAATGACATGCAAAGCATATAAATCTATAGGGGAAGGAAGGCGGGGTAGGGGTCGTCCTCGAAAGGGTTAGAGAGAGGGGGTAAAGGAGGTTTTGTGGGCGAGGGGCTTGGACTTCCAGCAAGCGCGCGTGAGCGTGTTAGATAGGAGTGAATGGAGACAAATGGTACTTGGGACCTGACGATCTGTTGGAGTGTGAGCAGGGTAATATTTAGTGAAGGGATTCAGGGAAACCGGTTATTTTCATATAGTCGGACTTGAGTCCTAGAAATGGGAAGTACAGTGCCTGCACTTTAAAGGAGGGGTTTGGGATATTGGCAGTTTGGAGGGATATGTTGTGTATCTTTATATGCGTATGCTTCTAAACTGTTGTATTCAAGCATCTCTGCAAAAACAGTGATAATGTGTGAGTGTGGTGAAAGTGTTGAATGATGATGAAAGTATTTTCTTTTTGGGGATTTTCTTTCTTTTTTGGGTCACCCTGCCTCGGTGGGAGGCGGCCGACTTGTTGAAAAAAAAAAATTATTATTATTATATTATTATTTTCTCAGTTGTGTGTTGGGTTATCTTATTCAAACTTGGACAATGTATGATGGAAAGATACTTCTTAACGTACACCAAAAATGAAAGAAATCTGACCATAAATAACGGAGTTCACTTCTCAGCCATTAGTGGCCGCTTAGCGGTATATTTTTGTATGTTTTTTATGGTTATATTCTCATTTTTTCGGTCTCATTTGATAGAATGAAAGATACATTACAGAACTAGATATGATTTTGATTGCTTTCATGACGAAAAGTACCTTGAAATTGCGCTCACAGTAGCGAAAATGTTCTATTCTTTAGCGAAGCTCAAGAGTAAACCGTCCAATACCTGTCCGCCTGCCAGCCCAAATTCCAATACGTAGTCAAGAATGGGTTGACATTATTTGTACAATTATTACAATAATGCAGCAGTCTGCATAACAGTAAATCTTCTATTTTTTTGTGAATAAAAATTCCAAATGAAAAGCAAGAGTAATATAAGAGGGGCCTGTAGCCATGACTAATGAACAGAGAAAATGTTATTTTAGTGCCAGGAATGTCTGCATTGTTTATTCTGGACCCTATTTTGAAATTGGCATTTGTTGAAATTTGTGTGAAATCGGCCAAATTGCCAATTTCTGACCACTTTATTGGGTAGTTGAAATAAGTGAATGGGCAGTTTCTTGTGGTCAGTTGACAGACTAGAAGTAAATAAGTTTATTCAGGTACTATACACAAATACAGTTACATAGATTATCATACATAGCAGTGTATGTATAGAGAACCTAGGATAACCCAAAAAAGTAAAAGTGACTTATTTCCAGTACCTGGCTTGGGCTTGCTATATATGATTTTTGGTAAATATTTTTTTTTTCTCAGTTGTTTGCTGGGCTATCTCATTGAAACTTGGGCAATGTATGATGGAAAGATGCTTCTTAACATACAACAAAAATAAAAAAGACGGACGATAAATAAGGGGGTTCACTTCTCAGCCATTAGCCACCTCTTTGCAGTATATTTTCGTATGGTTTTTTTATGGTTGTATTCTCATTTTTTTGGACACATTTGATAGAATGGAAGATATATTACAGAAATAGACATGATTTTGATTGCTTTCACGACGAAAAGTATCTTAAAATTGAGCTCAAAGTAGCGGAAATGTTCAATTTTTGCCAGTGTTCAATGAACTTTGTGTAAGTCAAGTTGGTTAATTTTATTAAGTGTATTCTAACCTAACCACTCTGTAATCCAGCAAACTTAGATATCTGGCACACTACAGGTCCCAGTGATGCCGGATTTGTGATGGAGGACCTGTAATTGGAATGGTTTTGTCTTGATGTGATACACTGTTTCTATTAAAGCTCCGATATTGGGAGAGTATTTTAGGCAAACTTAGGACTAATTTAAAATTTATTAGGCATTAGTTATATTAGGAATTTTATGTTTGCAGTTATTTAGGCGAGTGTAATTTGTTTGGATGTGTTCATGATACAAAAAAGAGACTAGGTGGTTTTCATATAGTTAGCTGATGATGGGGTGCATTAGGGAGATGTTTTTTAATGGTAGTTTTGAAAATGGGGGTTGAGTCTGCGGTTCTAGAGTTTTCAGGCAGGGAGTCCCAGATTTTAAGCCCCTTTGTGTACATCAAATTTTTGTAGAGATAACACATTGGCTGTGTACCACTGATGCAGGGTGACCCGAGGAAAAGAAGCACTGTTCACCATCACTCATTCATTAGCTATCTTGTCAGAAGTTTGTAGACATCACATTTCAAATGACCCTTCAAAGTATACAATATCCTCACTTCTTCGGAGTGCAGGCACTGTACTTCCCGCTTTCAGGGCTCAAGTTCATCTAGCTGGTTTCTCTGAATCCATTCATAAATTCTGTTTTCCTCAACCTCCAACATGTCAAGCCATAAAACCCACTTGTCTCCATTCACTCTGATCTGACACACTTGCATAAGCCTGCTGCTGTCTAGTAAATATTTTAGTGAAATGTTCTTCAATAAAGGCTCATTTTGTAGGGTGTTTTAGTTTAAGTCAGCAGTTTGTTTGCCATTGCAGTTTTCACAATATGCAACTGATTCATAACAAATGTAGTATTTAGTATGTTGTGCATCATGGACTGTTACATTTTACACAGAAACCATAGATATTAGAATTTATTTTCATAATATGTTGAAATGCAGTATTGGAAATGTGTGTGATTGTAAACAGGAATTAATGATAAATGATTCCAGATTTGTACCATTAACAAATGGTACCCTTGTTATTTTTTCACAGGTAGCAAATGCTGCTGCTGAAGCAGAAGCTAAGGCAAAAGAAAGTGCAAGAAATGTGGAGAAGTTACAAGGAGAGCTTCTGTTTAAGGTATTTGAGCTATTCTTTATATCTCAATGAAATGATGTTCTCGAGAAGGGTACAGCCAATGTGTAGTTGCTGTTTGCTGCCTATCTTGTATAGAAGTTGTCTTCTTGCTGTTCATGAAGTGGTGTGGAGAAATTTTCTCCAGGAGGGGGGCATCAGCCCCCTTCAGCCCTTTTCAGCCCTGAGGGGCCCAGCCCTCTTGGAAGGGGCAAGCATCTTGTTCACTTCCACTTCTAGTAATTACAAGCAGATGTTTAACCAGCGTGTACCAGTCATGGGTCATGTTACTCCTCGCAAGAGAACAGTGTTGCAAGTAATTTGAGTTATAACGAGAGTAATTAACCCCTAAACGGTTCCAGTGTATATATATGTTCTTACCGCTAGCGCCCCAAATGTATATATACGTTTTAATTTTCCTGCCTCCAAATTTGGCACAGTTGGCTTGAGATGCCTGGTCAGCATAGAATGGGTCTTAAGACTCAGTGTGCACCATATTAAAAAAATCTGGTACCACTTAGTACCTTGTGGGAGCGCCAGTTAAATTGAGTGCCAGCTCAAGCAAACACTGCGGCAAACACCAAGGATTCACTGATGTAATGTCATATTAACACTCCCCTTTTAAGAGGAAAGTGATGTTAGCCCCAAGTTTAGGGTCTGTCTGTCTCTGTCTGTCTATCTCTGTCTGTCTCTTTCTCTTTTTATCTGTCTCACAGGTACACACAAATACAATTATACTTCCTTCTTCGTCCTCCTCCTCCTTCCTTCTTCTTCTTCTATACTCCCATGTATCCAAAACATTGCTGGGACCTATAAATACTTGCATATATTCCTAGATGGCCGACTTGTTGAAAAGAAAAAAAAACAAAAAACAAAAAAAATCCTAGGCAATAGTAAATGACCAAGGCAAGTGTAAATGTCCACCTGTCAATGTCTTTGTGAAAATTTGAGTACAATTTCAGTACCTAACATTAGTGTCAGAACAAAAATTGGTTATAAAATGCCAAGAACTACAATAAATTGTCATTATCAGAACATGAAAATTCTATATAATAATAATAGAAATGAGAAAAATTGGTATATCGGCAACACTTCCTCAAGTAGCAGGACTTGATGTTGCCATCAGGTGAGCATTAAGTGCCAATTTTGCAGCCTCATATCTCAGAAAGTACTGATCCTAATTTTATTTTAATTCTATAACACTTAAAAAAAAATTCTATTTCAGTGAAAAAAAAAAAAAATTTCTAAATATTCCGGGCACTGGGGGTGAAAACGTATATATACATTTGGACCATTTAGGGGTTAATCTGCATGCAGTTCATAATGAGAAAAAAAACTCCGACCGTGTTTTTGGATTAAAACGCCGAATTTGAGGTGTATTTTCGTATAGTATTTAAGGTTATATTCTCATTTTCTTGGTCTCATTTGATAGAATGGAAGACATATTACAGAAATAGAGATGTTTTTGATTAGTTTCACAATGAAAAGGACCTTGAAATTGAGCTCAAATTAGCAGAAATGTTCAATTTTTGCCGATGTTCAGGAGTAAACAAATCACGCCACAAGTCCAATACAAGTCAACTGGTGAGTCTGTTATTCTTTCACATGTGCACTGATTTTATTTATACCATTTTTACAATAATGCAGTAGTCTGCATAACAGTAAATCATCTAATTTTTGTGTGAATAAAAATTCAAAATAGAAAGCAAGAATAATATAAGAGGGGCCTGGAAATCTGACTAATGAACAGAGAAAATGTTAATTTAGTGCCAGGAATGTCTGCACTGTTTATTCTGGACCTTATTTTGAAATTGGCATCTTTTTTAATTTTTGTGAAATTGGCCAAATTGCTAATTTCTGACCCCTTTATTGGGTAGTTAAAATTGGTAAATGGATGGTTTCTTGTACTCAGTCGATAGAACAAATGCAGTTCTAAAGAAATAGTTATGAGTTTGGTCAACTGGCATAATGGAATTGGCTGAAAATAGGGCTCAAAGTGGGCGAAATTGCTGATGCGTATGTATCGCCAAGATCATGAGAGTGTAATTCCGTAAGTTTTCCATCAAATTTCTTACTTTTGGTGTCATTACCATCAGGAAAAGGTTCTCTATAATTTCACAAGAATTTTTTTTTTTTTTTTTTTTTTAATATTTTGCGACACAGGGAGACACTTTCAGAATTGGGGTTGCGACAGTCAAAGGGTTAAGTAATGTGCAATTAACCCTTAAACGGTCCAAACGTGCACATATGTTCTCTCGCGCAGCGCCCCAAACGTAAGATAAGATAAGATAAGATTTCGTTCGGATTTTTAACCCCGGAGGGTTAGCCACCCAGGATAACCCAAGAAAGTCAGTGCGTCATCGAGGACTGTCTAACTTATTTCCATTGGGGTCCTTAATCTTGTCCCCCAGGATGCGACCCACACCAGTCGACTAACACCCAGGTACCTATTTGCTGCTAGGTGAACAGGACAACAGGTGTAAGGAAACGTGTCGAAATGTTTCCACCCGCCGGGAATCGAACCCGGGCCCTCCGTGTGTGAAGCGGGAGCTTTAGCCACCAGGCCACCGGGCCACACGCAGGATATATATACGTTTAATTTTTCATTCATTCAAAATTGGCATGATAGACCTGAGTCGCCTAGACATGAGGGAATAGGTGTGTACACTCAGTGTGTGCTGTATGAAAAAATTGGGGATGCCTGGGCACCACATGGTAGGTCCAGTTACATTCAGTTCCATTTTGGGTCAGCATCATGGCACATCCTCATGATTCACTCACGCCTTGTCGTATTAACACTCTACTATTCGAGTTAAGTGATATAGATCATGAGTTTAGTGGATTTGACACCAATGAGGCCAGTAATATTCAATGAATTAGTGAAAATGTCGACGATAACCCAGATGACCCTCAGCCCATCGCCTCTGGGGTAGCCACACCTGTCCTTGGGCCAAGCACCTGTGTTGTAGCCAGTGTGGCCACAGCAGACCCTAGGCCAAGCACTTCTGGGATGGCCAGTGTGGCCACACAAGACCCTGGGCCAAGCACCTCTGGAGTGGCGAGTGTTACCCATAGGCAACTTCGCAAGAGGAAACTATCATTTTCCCGGTGTTTTAGTGATAGTGAAAGTGATGTAAGTGACAATGAGATTGATTTTATGCCATCCAAGGATTCGTCTAGCAATAGTGAAGTTCATTATTCACCAGTGAAGCGTACTTTTAGGCGGCGGCATCTATGTTCAGGCAGTGTGCCATATGCAATCACCAAGGGTCGTGGCAGGTCACGATCCAAAACCTCGGCCACTGATAGTGAAAGTGATCATGAAGGCAGGTATGCGGGGATGGAGGAAGTGGTGGTGGCGGCATGGTGCCTGGACCACATGGCACGGTGGGTGGACAGACAAAGGACTGCCCGGCATCCCCTCAACCATGTGCTGCCTCCTCTCCTGTCCCTCCTCCTGCTCCCCCTCGCCCCACGCCCCAGGTCCACCCTGCACCATGTGATCGTGAGTGGAACTGGACACAAAGTATATTCGTGCCACAGCCTTGTGGTTTTGATGCGAGTGGAAGTGGTATCCAGCCAGAATGTTCCCTAACGAATGAGTCTACAGAGTTAGACTATTTCCAGTTGTACTTTGACGAGCCTATAATGAACTTGATAGTGACCCAGACAAACAAGTTATTACCGATATGTCATGATGATTCTCATGGAGAATCATCATGGCTGCACAGGTGGAAAGAGACAACAGTGGCTGAAATGTATTTATTCCTTGCCACTGTCATGCTTATGTCACATCTATAAGAACAATATACATAATTACTGGTCCACAAACCACTTCATCAGCTTTCCGTGACCTCCTTCCCTGTAACAGATTCACTCTGTTGCTATGAATGTTGCACTTCTCAGACAAACACGCCAAACAGAAATGACCTTCTATACAAAATTCGGGAAGTGTTTATGTATTTGATGCAGAAATTCAGTGCATACTTTTATCCCTTCAAGAACGTTGTTGTTGATGAGCCCTTGATTCTGTTCAAGGGACGCCTGTCATTCAAGCAATGTATACCGAGCAAACATAATTGCTTTGGTATAAAACTTTTTGTTATGTGTGACTGTGAGAGTGGTCTTGTGTTGGATGTTATTGTATACACCGGGAGAAACGCACTCGATGATGACAGACGGATGTTGGGCATTTCCAGTGATGTTTGCAGGATGATGAAACCATACCTTGGCAAGGGCCATACATTGTACACAGACAACTGGGATACAAGCCCTATGCTCGCTGATTTCCTACATGTGAACAATACTGATATATGTGGAACAGTGAGAAGGAATGGAAAACATATGCCAAGGTTCAGTGGAGGCAGTGTTGAAGGTGCAGTGCAAGTGTTTCATGCTAGCGACATCATGGCACTGACATGGCATGACAAACGGGACGTGACAATGCTGTCAACCATCCACAGAAACGAGATGGTACAAACAGACAGACTGAGCAGGTTCGACAATGAACCTATTGTAAAGCCAGCTGCTGTCGTGGACTATACGTACAGTATGAAACTAGTTGACAAGTGTGACATGATGATAAGGTTTGTTGACTGTGTACGTAGGAGTCGCAAGTGGTATATAAAACTGTTTTTTCACCTTGTAGACATTGCAGTGCTCAATGCATTCAACATGTATGAAATAAAGACCGGAAAACGACAACGTTTTACAGAATTCTCTCTGAATGTTGTCAAACAGATAGCAAGAAAGTATGGTACCACACTTGTACCTGCCTCTCAACAGTGACTTGTCCCACAACCACAGCCAGTGGGGGAAGTGCCGGACCGAATCACTTCTGTCACTATCTGGTACCAATACCACCAACCCCAAAGAAGAATTCCCAGAAAAAGTGTGTTGTGTGTGCTACCACCAAAAAACGACCCCAAGAGTGAAAGAACACACAATTCATTTGTCACTTGTGTGGGGTAGCACTCTGTATGAATCCATGCTTCATGGATTATCATACAATCATGAAATTCTAGAAACATAAGTGGGACATGTAAATACACCTACCATCCAACTTACGACCACTCGACTTAGGACTGTGTTTTTTATGCCAAATTTCTGGGAAATAAACAGCTATTTGTGTTGTACACAGTGTTTATCCTAAACCTTACAGTATAAAATACAGTACTAACAGCATAAAAAGTAAAGTAAAACATGAAATACCAAAATAAAACAATAAAATAGTCATTACAAAAATGTTTTGTTGATATTCAGTAGTAAAGTTCGACTTACGACCATTTCGACTTACGACCGGTTTCTCGGAACCGAACTCGGTCGTAAGTCGGATTGTAGGTGTACTTGTATATAGTTGTAGATAATAGAATGTGATTCAGTCAGGTGTGAAAAATCACCTGTCAGTGTGTACATGTATGTTTATGACAATATGATAATAATTTCGTATATAATGGTGTATAAACAACAGTTGGCATTGAAATCAAAAGGTTTACTATAAAACATAATTATCATGTAATGAAAACCAAGAAAATGAAAAAAAATGGAAGAAAATGGTAAATGTGTAGAATTTCTGCAAGCGGCAGTACTCCATGTTGCCGTCAGGTGATTGCCGACGTGAACATGGCTGCCACTGCACTGAACGAAGGTCTTGCTGTCTACTACTACTACATCAGCCCTACCTACATTGAAGCAGAGAGATATCAATACATCCAACATTGCTGGAACTGTTATTCATACCATCACACCACCAAAGCATGTCCAGTAAAAGACAAGAAGTTCTGCACTACATGTGGTAGTGAGGGACACACCTTTAGTTCCTGCACCGCTGCTGCTCCAACACAACCAGCGTGCTTAAACTGCAAGAGTAATGATCACCATACACTGGCAGCAAAATGTCCTACAAGAAAGGATATTATAGAAGAAACACAAGATGCAGCAAAGAAAAAAACCTACTAGCAACACTCCCAACGTATGCAGCAATTGCAAAAATACAAGCAGACACTACAAAATTACTTCAAGCATCTACTCAGCCCGTCTCCACCACCACCACTACCATCACTCCTCCAACATGTGACGTAACGAAGATTCACTACTGTCTACTATACGCTCATATGCAAAACATGGCTGTACCTGGATCATTTAACTCTACCATCAACGAGTTATTTGCATTAAATAACATGCCTTCATTTACATTTCCAGCATCTCCACCTTTCTGAAGAAATTCTCAAATTCACCAAAAACTTAATCGCCAACTCTTCTGCAGAAGTTCCATCAAACACCACCAACTAGTGACATCAATCCAACACGACCAATGAGAAGCCTCCACCGCCACCACCTCTCACTGAATCCAACCAATCAGAAGCTTTACCACCAGAAACATCTTCTAATTCGTCTACTGAAGTTGAAAACGAAGCAACACCCCCTTTCCCTCTACTCCACCACCGCCTTCTCTACTTAGCTCACGTCGATTACCTGGAACACCATGGGTTAAACACAAAGGACTCATATTCTACACCACGAGGCTATACCTGCAAGTATGACTCGCCTAGAACTCATCCAACATCTCCAAGACAACACTGTACGTACCAAGTGAAAAAAAGACCGTTCCCTACCTACAACCAGATACTCCACCAACTCCAAACCAACGAATACTACTACAGCTCTCCCATAAGTGTGATACAACTCTCTCGAAAACAATTTACCGCACTGATGAACGGTTTAAGACCATAACCAACTCATCCTGCTTGCTGCCTTCTGACACTCCCAGCTCCTACCGCTGCCTTCGCCATCCTCTCCTAGTGAGCCAAGCAATGACATCAGTCAAGCCTCTCTATCTACGTCTCCAGTACTTTTGTACCACATGTCCCAAAGTGGTTGGGCCACTTGCCTTGATTCCTCCTCTTCCCCTCCTCCCTATCCTTTTCCAGTTATTTCCATCCTTCCTTATCCTTCTTCCTTCCCATCTTACGACAGCTCTCGTCGTCCTCGATTCGATTCGATTCGATCGCCAAGTGCCAACTTCACGGCCTCATATCTCGGTAAGTACTGACCCTAATTTTTTTTTTTATTCTAAAACGCTTAAAAAAGTGCTCTTTTTTTCCAGAAAAAAAAAAAAATTCAAAATATTCGGGGCGCTGCGCGAGAGAATGTATATAGTATATGTCTGGACCGTGTAAAGGTTAACAATGGCTTCGAAAGCAAGTGGTAGTGCCAAGAGAAAATATGTGGTTCTCAGAAATTTATGTCTTCTCAGCCATCTACATTACTTTTACTAGTAGAGCTTTACAGCTCCTCTGACTCAATAAAAGTTATTGTGAAACACCACTATCAATTATGGCAGTTTACATCTCGTCTCTTCTCAATAATAAAGTAAATAATATTACTGTAAATTATATACAGTACTATAAAATGACTATACAAAACAATACTGTAACACTATGGGCTATATTACCTGTATTTTTAATGTCTGGTTATCTTCTCCATCAGCAGACCAAGTCCACTGTTTCAGAAGACAACCAGATGATCATGAAATATTTCATAATTCAGGAATTGTGGACAATTTGCATTATTTTACAACCCTTTCTCCCTATTACTCTGCTAGTGAGAGGTTTTAATTAAGGTATCTCTTTATAGTAATTATCTGTTTTCAGTATTCTATAATCATGAAACAAAAAATATACAGGGATGTAACAGATAACACCCCCTCCCCAGTGCCCAGTTTAGGAGTTAAATTTTATCCATACATCATAATCTTTCAAGAGAATTGTTTAAGTCAGTAAAGTGAATATTTATGAGGATTTTTTGTTTAGTTTTGATAAATCTAACATGATACAGTGGCATGATACAGTATATGTAATAAAGATTTATTACATATTGCACATATGTACTGAAGATGTGGCTGTTGAACATTTCCCTTTCAAGAGAATGAGGGATTTAGGATGTTTGAAAATGGACTGACAGTATTTGAGAACCAAGAGTCAAACTTCTCAAGATTTGTCACTCCTTCAGGGTCCAAGGCCAAAATCTGAAGTGGTGCTCCAGTGTCCAAGAAATTTAAAAAAAAAAAAAAAAATATTTTTTCTTACAGAATTAAAGAGCATATTTTTGTGAAGGTAATAAGACAAAAAACAAAATTCTGATCAGTACTTACCGAGATATAGTGCCAAGAAGTTTGTCCAAAATGATGTGGTGGCGGCAACATCGACGAATTCCACATACACGCATTACATTATTTAGCGTTTTTTTAAGTTTTTTCTTTTCCAATTTTTTTCTATTCCTACTAACATTTGGGGCCTGAGAGACCAATACTGTATATAATGTATATATATAAACTCACTGTATTGAACACAATAACCGCACAAAAGTTATTATCATATTATTGTTTACCACTGTTGTTTATTACAATAACATGCACAAATCTTGTATAATACTAATGTTCTATCATATATTTACATATTTACAATCACTGGACATGGTTTTTAGAACTGCTGGAGCTTGTGGAACTCCTTGAAACCAGGCACCATGCACAGAGGCACCTTACATTCCTCACCATAAACCGAGTGTCTTTGCGTCTTTGTTGCCGTCGTTTGTTTGTGCACAGACGATGCATCTCTTCTGAGCAAATTTCTTCTGAGTTGAAGGAAGCTGTTTTATAAAATGATCACCGTCCCTCCTAAAACGCTTGGGTATATCCTGAGTAATTCGAGGACCTTGTTGTATAGCGGGTTTGTTCTTACCTGGTACTTCATTATGAGTTGTCTGACAACAGACAAACAAAATTCACCATAGGGTGGTCTTTTGGCAGTCTTTATTTGGTACATATTATATGCATTGAGCATAGAAATGTCCATGAGATGGAAGAAAAGTTTCATGTACCACTTGTAACTTTTACAACACAGTCAACAAAACCAATCTGCATGTCACATTTGTCAACCAAGCACATGTTTTGTTTTAATCAATCACTGTCACGGGTTTTTCGATACGTTCATTAGTAAACCCGATCAACTTTGCACTGTCTTGCATTTCTTTACGGTGAATGGTGTCAACAATGTGGACATCTCGTTTGTCATGCCACCGTAATCCCATGATGTCATTGGCAGTAAACCCCTGAAACGTCATCACCACAAGCACCTGTGTTGAGCCTGGGCATATGTTTACGATTAGAACGCACTGTGCCACACACATCTGTCTTGTTCACTCACATGAAATAAACTGAGTAATGGGCTTGTGAAACAGTTTCGGTATATAATGTAGGGCCCTTACCAAGATAAGGTGCCATCTGTTTCTCACTACGTCACCTTAGATCCCCCAAATTAACATCTTGGTATTTTTTCAATGTTTTACTTCCCGTGTATACAACATATCCAACACCAGGCCACTGTCACAGTCACAGAGTACAACAGTTTTATCCCAAAAGCGTTTCCTTTTGCTCGGTATATACTGCTTGAATGACAGTTACCTTTGAAAAAAAATCAAAGATCGTCAATTACAAGATTCTTGAATGGATAAAAGTATATGCTGAATTTTGTTTGGATTACATGAAACATTTCTAATTCTTGTATAACCTGTCACTTCTGTCAGGCCTGGTTTTGTCAGAGAAATGCAACATACGTAAAAGTAAGATAAACCTGTTCACTGGTATGATTTCACTGAAGACCGGGGTAGAAATTAGCGATCTGTGGACCATTTTGCTTTTAATTATGCTTATAGACATGAGGCATAAGCATTAAATTTTTGCAAAAAGCCAAATACATTTTTGCAACAGTCATCTCTTTTTTACCTGTATAGTCTTGACTGTGGTGATATGATTGTATTTGCCATGTGTACTCAAAATACTTATTACTTTCCCTGACAATAGTTTCCCTCAATGGCTGGTCAAAGAATAATTCAAAGAATTCCAGTTCATTGGCCGTGGTTTTCCCAAAGGGGGCAAGTAGGGGGAATTCCACTTTGGAGTCATCAAGGTGAGGCTTGGGAACAAAATTGGGGTTTTGCTGCCAATCCCACCCTACGGTTTGCTGGTGGATACTGGACATCATAGGCTGGTTGTGCGGGTGGTTGTGGTTGTGGGGGGGGGGGGGGGGTGGCTGACGCTCCGCTTCGTCCTTGAACTTACGAGTCAGCAGCGTGGGTCACAGCGTGGGCTTGTGAGTCACGCATGGCGGTGCCACTACCACCACCACTACCACCATCCACTGATGCCTGTTGTCTATCCATGCCAAGTGTAGCCACATCATCCTCACTATCACTACCTAAAACTGGTGTAGGGCCACGGGATGTACTCCGGGATGTATTCCAGGATGTACTCCGGGATGTACTCCGTCCCCTGGGCACAGCATAGGGTACACTACCCGAGCGCATGTGGTGGCGAACATACCGATGCTTCACTGGTGAATATGATTCCTCACTATCACTACTCGAATGATCGTCGAGCGCAATAAAATCACAATCCACGTCACTATCATCATCATTACTGAAGTCAGAGGCCTGGCCATGCGAAAATATTAGCTTTCTCTTGCGTTGAGGAACAACCGACCGTGAGTCACGAGTGCCCACACCAGAGGTAGAAGGTTGAGGATCGTCAGGGTGCTCTGCACTGTTGTCGATATCCTGGTCATTCTTTTCGGTCAGAGCCGTAGAATTCGTCTTCATTTCCACTTCCATCAGTGTCAGAACTATCTGATAGGAAGAGGAGAGTCCCAATTTTCCGGGGAGTGAGAGCTGACTTGCGACGAGGCATGGTGAACAAGGGTAACTGAGCCGGCGTTCCCACAATGCTATGCGGGCGCCTAGATTTTTTGTTTATGGCGCACACCCACCACGCAGACCCGTTCTCTCACATGTAGGCCTATGAGCGCTTTTGCGCTAAATTTGACGGCGCTAGAATTTTGGCGTAGATCTATGGTTTGGACACTCAACGTGAAGCCGTAGATCTACGGTACGGACCCTGAAAGGGTTAATGCCCTTGCTTGTTACTAAGAAATTTATTCTGTGATAAAGCAGACAAGTGTCAAGCCTGCTAAAGAAAAGTATCTGAAGAAAACTGAACAAAGCAAGAATTTATCAACATCCAAAGCTGCTGAACCTGCTCAGAAATCCTCAGTGCCAGATTTTCCTCAATATATCCCATCCTCATCTTTTAGTTAATGTATGGTGCTTTACAGAAGTAAGAAACATTGCTTCCACTGAGCAACCACTGGTGCTCAGGTGCTGGGTATCAGCAGTGGCGGCTCGTCCATAGGAACTGCGGAGCTGCAGTCCCCCAGATGCTCACTGCCTGACGTATGACTTCATCAACCTTACACTAAAATAATTTGCAACTGACAAATATATTACAGGAAAAAATCTGTTGTATGTTGTTTTCAGTGAATAGCTAATTTTTAATTTTTTGTTGCAACGAGATAAAATATGATTAAAAATAGAAGTTTGATGCGGCACAATAGTATAGGTATTACTGGCCCTATGAGCTGCTACTGAGTATCAGTGATTCAGCAACTGCTAGTATATTTGTTGTTTTGTACATGTGAGGAAGCAACTGCTGGTATATCAGAGCTAGGTTTCCACACATTATAGAATGAAATACATGTATCACTTGGTGTCCTAGCACTGTTTTATGAACAAGTACATAGATTACTTACTGCCTGCAAAAAGCCAATAAATCATTTAAATTACTGGGAATGCCTCAAGATACTGTACTTTGAATGTTCTCTGATATGAAGAAGAGCGATATCTTAAACTGTTATATTCATGGAAGATACTTGAGGGCATTCTACATCTACATACTACTACCACAACAATGTACTGGAGTGAGAGATATGGGAGGAAGTGTAAAATTAATCCAGTGGGAAGTCATGGGCACAATAAAAGAATACTGTACTGTGTTAACATCCATGGTCCACAACTATTCAACCTGCTACCAGCAGATACAGGAGGGACCTGCTTTACAGTACTTTGCTTTACAGCATTTCACTAATACAGCAATTTTCAATTATACCCCATTCTTCATTTATTCAGATTTCTTACAATATATTCACCATTCACTATAAGCTCAGGATGAAAATGTTTTAAGATAAGTAATGCGTGTACTGTATATGCATTTTTTAGGCCTAGCTCTATTGCTCACTTAATATATGATAGTGTAAACATGTTATCAGGCTTTTATCTTCTTTCAATAAACCGGCTGTATCCCACCGAGGCAGGATGGCCCAAAAAGAAAAAACGAAAGTATCAGGCATTTATATGCATTTGAAAGTGAAAAAAGGCCATGTTTCACTTTATAGTGATTTTTGCTTTACAATGGTAGCCCAAAACCTAACCAGCTGTATAAGTGGGACCCTCTTGTATTTGAAACATTGCTGGAAGAAGTATAGAACTTTTGAAGAGCAAACTGGATCACTACCTCCACCAAGTTTCAGATCAACCAGACTGTTACAGATATGTGGGCCACTAAGCCATCAACAGTAACAATCTGATTGAACAGGCAGTCAACAGAAAAGCCTAACCAGTTGTGAGAATAGAAACTCTTACAACTGGTCACAAGTATAACACAAGAACATAAGTTGTAAAGCTAGTAGTTTCACCAGAGTGCACTAATTATAAAGTTTTGATTCCCTAAATGGAGGTTTCTTGATGCCAGTGAGAGGCTCTGGATCTAAGGATTTGAACCTGATCTCCCCGGGCATTGTGACCCCCTACAGGTTTAGTGCTATCCATTCCCCATTTCATGTACTGTAATATTAAGCACATCTGACTTGCAGGTGCTTACCATGGACAAATTTTCTTCCAGAATCGTGAAGTAGAGGAACTTATAAATCGGTGCCGTCAGTTAGAGCAACAAATGTTGCAGCATACCGCATCCAAGACCCATGGAACCCCTATGAAACGGTACCGTTCTGAAATAATTTCTCCTAAAGCTTCTCCGGGCACAGCACATTCAAGCTTTGCTTCAAGGTGAGGAATGAAAAATATAATGTGCATAGTACTGTACTGTCACCTTACAATATTTTTTTTTTTTTTTTTTTAGTTTCATTATGGTATTAACCATTACCTTGTAATATAAGTCTTCATTTGATTTCTTTAAGGTACTGTTTAGCTTCATATCTCTTCCCATTCTATAGTATTTGTATATTGACATAAAAGGCAGCTGGCAAATGAGAAAAAAATTACTCTGCCTGAAATGTTTTTTTTAAGCTGATACAGATGCTCAAATTTTTCTCCATGAGCCAAAATACAATGCTTTAGAAAATTTGTTCACTTCTAATGGCCGGTATTCATGCTGATGAGATTTGCAGTATGTATAATACATGAGTGATGCAGAGTAGCATCATGCATTGTGTGGAAATGCTGTAATACTCTCGCGTACTTAGAGAACAGATTCTCTGCTGATTCAACTCTTCCATGTCAAGTAACAAATCAAATAAATCTTGAAGAGCTAATCTCCCTCCTTGCAACCATATCCACTGTTCATCTGTTACTGATTTCTGTTGATAACGTTGTTGGCCATCAAGAACCATGGATGTTGCTATAAATTTCTGTAGCATTTTGGGTACAATTTGGATGGATGGTTTTGAAGTCTCTGGCTGATGACAGTGGAACTTTTCTGCTGCCTATATGGTTGTGACTTGATTTTACTAGTTGTTCCAAATATGAGTATGGTTGGTATGCATTTTGTTAAGAAAGATATATTTTTTTTTTATTATTTTTTATTATCACACTGGCCGATTCCCACCAAGGCAGGGTGGCCCGAAAAAGAAAAATTTTCACCATCATTCACTCCATCACTGTCTTGCCAGAAGGGTGCTTTACACTACAGTTTTTAAACTGCAACATTAACACCCCTCCTTCAGAGTGCAGGCACTGTACTTCCCATCTCCAGGACTCAAGTCCGGCCTGCCGGTTTCCCTGAACCCCTTCATAAATGTTACTTTGCTCACACTCCAACAGCACGTCAAGTATTAAAAACCATTTGTCTCCATTCACTCCTATCAAACACACTCACGCATGCCTGCTGGAAGTCCAAGCCCCTTGCACACAAAACCTCCTTTACCCCCTCTCTCCAACCTTTCCTAGGCCAACCCCTACCCCGCCTTCCTTCCACTACAGACTGATACACTCTTGAAGTCATTCTGTTTCGCTCCATTCTCTCTACATGTCCGAACCACCTCAACAACCCTTCCTCAGCCCTCTGGACAACAGTTTTGGTAATCCCACACCTCTTCCTAACTTCCAAACTACGAATTCTCTGCATTATATTCACACCACACATTGCCCTCAGACATGACATCTCCACTGCCTCCAGCCTTCTCCTCGCTGCAACATTCATCACCCATGCTTCACACCCATATAAGAGCGTTGGTAAAACTATACTCTCATACATTCCCCTCTTTGCCTCCAAGGACAAAGTTCTTTGTCTCCACAGACTCCTAAGTGCACCACTCTTTTCCCCTCATCAATTCTATGATTCACCTCATCTTTCATAGACCCATCCACTGACACGTCCACTCCCAAATATCTGAATACATTCACCTCCTCCATACTCTCTCCCTCCAATCTGATATTCAATCTTTCATCACCTAATCTTTTTGTTATCCTCATAACCTTACTCTTTCCTGTATTCACTTTTAATTTTCTTCTTTTGCACACCTACCAAATTCATCCACCAATCTCTGCAACTTCTCTTCAGAATTTTCCCAAGAGCACAGTGTCATCAGCAAAGAGCAGCTGTGACAACTCCCACTTTGTGTGTGATTCTTTATCTTTTAACTCCACACCTCTTGCCAAGACCCTCGCATTTACTTCTCTTACAATCCCATCTATAAATATATTAAACAACCACGGTGACATCACACATCCTTGTCTAAGGCCTACTTTTACTGAAAAATTTCCTCTTTCCTACATACTCTAACTTTAGCCACACTATCCTCTGTAAAAAACTCTTCAATGCTTTCAGTAACCTACCACCTACACCATACACTTGCAACAATCTGCCCTCATTGCCACCCCTATCTCACCCTGTCATATGCCTTATTCCAAATCCATAAATGCCACAAATAACCTCTTTAGCCTATCTAAATTACTGTCTTTATATGTTTTCACTGTAAACACCTGGTCCACACATACGCCCCTCCCTTTCCTAAAGCCTCCTGGTTCATCTGCTATCCTATTCTCCGTCTTACTTTTAATTTTTCATAATAACTCTAACCATACACTTTACCAGGTATACTCAGCAGACTTATCACACCCTATAATTATTGCAGCTCTTTTATCCCCTATTGCCTTTATAACAAAGGAACTATGGCATGCTCATCTGCAATCCCTAGGGTACCTTACGCCTCTTCCATACATTTGATTAAATTAATTGCACCAACCACTCCAAAACTATATCCCTACCTGCTTTTAACATTTCTATCTTTATCCCATCAATCCGGCTGCCTTACCCCCCTTTCATTTTACCTACTGCCTCACGAAACTTCCCACCACCACTCACTACTGGCTCTTCCTCACTCCTTCAAGATGTTTATTCCTCCTTGTCCCTATACAACATAATCACACAGCTCCCTTTCTCATCATCAACATTTAACAATTCCCTCAAAATATTCCCTCCATCTTTCTTCGCCAATAACCTTTTTTTTAAATACCTTTTCCCACAATTTTCTCCATTTTTAAATAACTCTCCTCTCCTATTTTTAACTGACATATCCATTTGTTCTCTAGGCTTTCTTGATCGTGGGGGAATCTCACTCCAAAACTTTTTTCTTATTTTCAACAAAATTTGTTGATAACATCTCACCCACTCTCTCATTTGCTCTTCTCTTTTACATTTGCTTCAAATTCACCACTCACTTAACCTCTCTCTTTTGTCTCCATATACTCTTCCTCCTTGCATCACTTTCTACATTGTAAAACTTCTCAGATTCAACTTTTTCTCCCCTTACAACTCTCTTACATCACATTCCACCAGTCGCTCCTCTTCCCTCCCGCACCCACTTTCTGTAAAACCACAAACTTCTGCTGTAAAGCACTCTAACACTACATTTTTAAACCATACCCCATAACCTCTTCGACTGACCCCATTGCCAATGCTCTCATTAAGCCCATCTATCCTTCCAATATCTGTTTATATCTACCCAAACTTCCTCCACTTTTTTAGTTTATAAACCTTTCACCTCTCTCTTCCCTGATAACTTCTATTCTCTCTTGTATCCCATCTACCATTGACTCTCAGTGTAGTCTACAACGAGAAAGAAGTGATTCTGAATATCTGTGGCCCCTCTATAAACAATTACATTCCTGAAGTATACTCACATCCTTTTATCTACAATACATAATCCAAGGGTGGTCAACAACTACTGTCATTTCTCCCTACTTCATATCTTGTATACTTATTTATCCTCTTATTTCTAAAATATTATTTTTTATTTATTATCACACCGCCGATTCCAACCAAGGCAGGGTGGCCCCGAAAAAGAAAAACTTTCAACACCATCATTCACATCATCACTGTCTTGCCAAAGGGTGCTTAAACCTACAGTTTTATAAACTGCAAACATTAACCCACTCTTCAGAGTGCATGCACTGTACATCCATCTTCAGGACTGCAAGTCCCTGGCCTGCCGTTTCCCTGAATCCGGCTCATAAATGTTACTTTTGCTCACACTCCAACAGCACGTCAGTATTAAAAAACTATTTGTCTCCATTCACTCCTATCAAACACTCTCACAGCATGCCTGCTGAAGTCCAAGGCCCCTCGCCACAAAACCGCCTTTACCCCCTCCCTCCCAACCTTCCTAGGCCGACCCCTACTCCGCCTTCCTTCCACTACAGACTGATACAACTCTTTGAAGTCATTCGTTTCGCTCCATTTCACTCAACATGGTCCGAACCACCTCTACAACCATTCCTCAGCCCTCTGGACAACAGTTTGGTAATCCCGCACCTCCTCCTAACTTCCAAACTACGATTTCTCTGCATTTTAGTCATCACCCACACAATCCACAGACATGACATCTCCACTGGCCTCCGAGCTTCCTCCTCGCGGCAGCACATTCATCCCCACGCTTCACACCATAAAGAGCGTTGGTAAAACTATAACTCTCATACATTCCCCTCATTGCCTCCCAAGGACAAAGTTCTTTGTCTCCACAGACACCAAAGTGCACCACTCACTCTTTTTCCCTCATCAATTCTAATGATTCACCTCTTCTTTCATAGACCCATCACGCTGACACGTCCACGGTCCCGAATATCTGAATACGTTCACACTCCTCCATACTCTCTCCATCCAATCTGATATTCAATCTTCATCACCTAATCTTTTTGTTATCCTCATAACCTTACTCTTTCCTGTATTCACCTTAATTTCTTCTTTTGCACACCATAACCAAATCATCCACCAATCTCTGCAACTTCTCTTCAGAATCTCCAAAGCACAGTGTCATCACAAAGAGCAGCTGTGACAACACCCACTTGTGTGTGTGAATCTTTACTTTAAACACCACGCCTCTGCCCAACCCTCCTCGCATTTACTTCCTCTTAACAACCCATCTATAAATATATTAAACAACCACGTGACCACACACATCCTGTCTAAGGCCTATTTTTACTTGGAAAAAAATTTCCCTCTTTCCTACATACTCTAACTTGAGCCTCACTATCCTCGTAAAAAACTCTTCACATGCTTTCAGTAACCTACCTCCTACACCATAACACTTGCCAACATATTGTATTACCTATAACTAAACCCCTTTCTATACAAAGTTTCAATCAAAGGGCTCCCATTATCATTTAACACCTGCCACCCCCAAACTTACGCTACCACATCACCCTCTCTAAAAGTTTCTCTCTACTTTAGCATCATATCCCCTACCACAATTACTCTCAATTGTTCAAAGGTCCTATACATTCACTTAACATCACCAAAATCTCTCTCTCCTCCTCTGTCATTCCACTCTTCTCCAGGTGCATACACGCTTATTATGAACCCACCTCTCGCAACGACCCTTTACTTTAATCCACAATTAATTCTTGAATTTCCAATTCATATTCTCTTTTCCTCGCTTCCATTAACTGATCATTCAACATTACTGCTACCCCTTCCTTTGCTCTAACTCTCTCAGATACTCCAATTTAATCCAATTTACTTCCCCCCACAGAACTTCCCCTACGCCCCTTCAGCTTTGTTTCGCTTAGGGCCAGGACATCCAACTTCTTTTCATTCATAACATCATTCAATCATCTGTTCTTGTCATCATCCGCGACTACATCCACGCACATTTAAGCATCCAGTTTTATAAAGTTTTTCTTCTTCTCTTTTTAGTAAAATGGTCTACAGGAGAAGGGTTACTAGCCCATTGCTCCCGCATTTTAAGTCGCCTCATACGACACGCTGGCTTACGGAGGAAAGATTCTTTTTCCACTTCCCCATGGACAAGAAAGAAATAAAGAAGAACAAGAGCAATTTAGAAAAAGGAGAAAAACCTAGATGTATGTATATATATATATGCATGTGCGTGTCTGTGAAGTGTGACCAAAGTGTAAGTAGGAGTAGCAAGATATCCCTGTTATCTAGCATGTTTATGAGACAGAAAAAGAAAACAGCAATCCTACCATCATGCAAAACAGTTACAGGTTTCTGTTTCACAGTCATCTGGCAGGACGGTAGTACTTCCCTGGGTGGTTGCTGTCTACCAACCTACTACCTATAGAAAGATATATATACAGTAATATACTGTACCTATAGAGCATAGTTATTTTTCTCATTGGTCAACAGACTTTTGTGTCAGTTTTTTCTTTCTCTTTGTCCAATCATAATTTAACTGTATACAATACTATGTATTTACAACAATACTTGAACACTTTTTCCTAATTCAATTTTGATAATTCAAACCATTAGATAACCTCAACTTTCATAACCCATCCGCTGACACGTCCACTCCCAAATATCTGAATACATTCACCTCCTCCATACTCTCTCCCTCCAATCTGATATCCAATCTTTCATCACCTAATCTTTTTGTTATCCTCATAACCTTACTCTTTTCCTGTATTCCATTTTGAATTTTTCTACTTTTGCATACCCTACAAATTCATTCCACCAACCTCGGGGGCAACTTCTCATCAGAATCTCCCAAGAGCACAGTGCCATCAGCAAAAGAGCAACTGTGACAACTCCACTTTGGTGTGATTCTTTTATATTTTAACTCCATGCCTCTTGCCAAGACCCTCGCATTTACTTCTCTTACCACCCATCTATAAATAAATTTAACCATGGTGACATCACACATCCTTGTCAAGCCTACTTTTACTGGAAAATAATCGCCCTCTTTCCTACAGTACTCTAACTGTGAGCCCACTATCCTCGGAAAAAAACTCTCACTGCTTTCTATAACCTACCTCCTACACCCAACACACTGCAACATCTGCCACATTGCCCCCAATCCCACCCGTCATAACGCCTTTTTCCAAATCCATAAATGCCACAAAAACCTCTTTAGCCTTATCTAAATACAGTTCACTTATATTTTCACTGTAGACACCTGGATCCACACAATCCCTCTAACCTTTCCTAAAGCCTCCTTGTTCATCTGCTGATCCTATTCTCCGTCTTACACCCTTAATTCCTTTTCATATTACACACTATCCATACACTTTTACCAGGTATACTCAACAGACTTATCCCCCTCTGATTTTTTTGGCACTCTCGTTTGGCCCCTTTGCCTTTATACAAAGAACTATGCATGCTCGCTGCCATCCGTAGGTACCTTACCCACTTCCATAACATTTATAAAATAATTGCACCAACCATTCCAAAACTAAATCCCCACCCATGCTTTAAAACATTTCTATCTTTATCCCAACAATCCAGAACCTGTACCCCTTTTCATTTTACCATACTGCCTCATGAACTTCCCACACAACTCATCAACTGCCCTCTTCCTCACTCTACAAGATGTTATCCCTCCCTTGCCCTATACAACGAATCACAAGCTATCCCTATCTTCATCAACAATTAAACAATTCCTCAAAATATTCCACATCCACTTCCCCAATACCGTCTAACTCTCCATTTAATACTCTCCTCTCCTATTTTTAACTGACAAATCCATTTGTTCTCTAGGCTTCCTCAAACTTGTTAATCTCACTCCAAAACTATCTCTTTTTTTTAACAAAATTTGTTGATAACATCTCACCCACTCTCTCATTTTGCTCTCTTTTACATTGCTTCACCACTATCTTAACATCTCTCTTTTTCTCCATATACTCTTCCCTCCTTGCAACACTTCTAGCTTTGTAAAAACTTCTCATATGCTAACTTTTTCTCCCTTACTCTCTCTTTACATCATCATTCCACCAATCGCTCCTCATCCGCTCCCTTCACACGAACAAATCCCGCCACTGCTGCCCTGTTCCTTAACCACAAACTTCTGCTGAACACTCTACACAACATTTTTAAACATTCCCCATACCTCTTCGACCCATTGCCTATGCTCTTCATTACCCATCTATCGTCCAATACTTTTATGATCTATACCCTAACTGCCATCCACCTTTAGTTATTTAACCTTCACCTCTCTCTCCCTGATTCTTCTATTCTTGCTGTATCCATCTACCTTTTACTCTCAGTGAGCTACAAACAACTAGAAAGTGATCGATAATCTGTGGCCCCTCTTAAACCTGTACATCCTGAAGTCTCCTCAACAGTCCCTTTCATCTACCATTACAAAATCCAACAAACTACTGTCATTTCGCCCTACATCATATCTTTATACTTATTTATCGTCCTCTTTTCTTAAAATAGTATTACCTGATAACTAAACCCCTTTTCTATACAAAGTTCATTTTTTTTTGTTTGTATTTATATAAATAAGTCACCATGGGTCCTAAAACAATTAGTGAATATACCAGCCATCCTAACAGAAAATTGGTTGGGAAGAACTTGTTTGATACTCAAATGGAGTTGGCACCAAACAGCCTTCTGGAATGACTGAAGGTCACACATACTGAGTTTCCACGTATTTTACTTATTCAGTAAACAGTGAATTTTTTTTTTTTTTTTTCATTTTTAGGCTCTGTTTATGGAAAAATATGCTGTTGCAAAAAGTTAGATTAATGACAAAAATGTGGGGCAGTTACCTTGATGTTTCCCCTTTATATTGATACAGTAATTGTGATTCCATACAGAAAGGTCCAACTGGCTGATGCGTACGTATCTTTTGTTAGGTTTGATTTTGTGGAGTCGATCCAGCGTTCGCAGTGTGGGAAATTCAACCAATCTTCATATTCTAAAGCTAAAGTGCGAAGAAGGCTTTAATGATACTGTGTGCCAGAGGTGGGTTCATATATCAAAAAATTTAATTTATTTATTTAAGTAATATCAGTAGCTGCAGTTCTCAAAATGATGAAGATATTTCCTAAAATTCAATGGTTTTTTAGATAATTTTTTCCTTTTCTGGGATACCTGGCCCTGGTCAGATTGTCTGGTGCTTGACTGTTAACTAGGCAGTTTGCTGATGCGGCCCATTTGGCCCTCATATCTATCTATCAGCCTGGTTGAATCTAGTACTTTGATGGAGGAACTTGTCTGATTTCTCTTGACGATTTCTGCACTCGTTCCTAGCAGTATTTCTGAAATCTTGAACAAGATGCTAAAAAAGCCCTGGGACTGCATACATTATATTATACATTTGTTCTTCTGTGTCCATGGCACCCCTACCTTAAAAGGGTTGTATTATACACTTTTTACCTATATCTCTACCCACTTTAGTTGTTATGGCAGTGGTCAGATTTGAGAACATCCATCAGGAACTTTCCAACGTATATAATATTCGTTGTATTGTTCTCTTCTCCATTCACAAGTAAATCATAATTAAGAGCTTTGAGGCATTCCCATCGATTATAACCCTAGGTTCGGACGTATAGTACGGCTTATGCACCAGTGTTTTTGACAGTGCTAGAACGGCCTAAATTCTAGTGCCTGGCCCAAATCTAGCGGTCTAGTGAGAGAAAGCTGAGGTATGCCTACATATGAAAGAATGTCTATTGGTCATTGTGCGCAGTTTAAAAAAATTCCTGCAGCACACAGTGTGTTATGAGAAAAAAGAAAAACTTTGTCCTGTAATCGATTAAAACAGCGACTTGCACCTGTATTTTCATGTGATATTCTATTGTTGTATTCTAGTTTTCCTGGTCTCATTTTATAGAATGAATATAACTTACAGGAATTGAGATTAATTTTTGACGAGGTTTTACAAAGAAACACCTTGAAATTGGAGCTCAAAGTAGCAGAAATGTTCGATTTTTACCAAAGTTTCAAAAGTAAACAAATCATGCTAAGCGTCCAATACACATCAACTGGTGAGTCTAAGATTCATTCACAATTCTCTGAATTATTTATACCCATTTCTATACTAATGCAGTAGTCCTGCATAACAGTAAGTCCTTCTTCTATTTTTTTGTGAGAATAAAAATTCAAAGTGGAAAGCAAAAGAAGGTAAAGTGGGCATGGGAGATGACTAATGAACAGATGAAATGTAATTTTAGTGCCAGGAATGTCTTTCCTTGTTTATTCTGTACCCTATTTGAAATTGGCATCTTTTGGATATTTGAGTGAAATTGGCAAAATGCTTAATCTGACCATTGTATAGGATAGTTTGAATCGGTAAATGGGTGGTTTCTTAGTACTCATTCGATATAAAAAATGGAGTTTCTAGTGAAATATTAATGAATTTTGTCGACTATACACTGGATTAACCGAAAATTTGGGCTCAAATTGCAAAAATCGCCGATGCTTAAACATCGTTGAGACCCGCTAACATCATGAAGAAAAATTCCTTAAGTTTTCCATCAATTTCATACATTTGTGTCATTTGATAGGGAAAAGATTCTCTGTCATTTCCATAAGTAAATTTTTTTTTTTTCTGAAAATTTTTGACCCTGAAACAAGTCTGGGAGAGGGCCTGGGGACCCTGAAAGGGTTTAAATGCTTTAATCACTCTGTGCTACTTGTAAATCAATTCACTTCGTACAGTAACTAATAAAGGATCAAATTATAATTACAGTAGGGCCCTGCATTACAGTTTTTGCTTTACGGTGTTCTGCTAATACATCCTCATTAAATGTGTATATTACAGTAATATACACATTTCATTAACTCCATGTTGGATATTTTTTCAAAATTACATAATAAATGCATGGGATATATAACCTAAAAACAGAAAAATAAACCCCACAGTAAAATAAATTAACATAAAGAAAAAAAAGGATGTGGTTAGCCAGACGACTTGTATAGTGACGGCAAGAAATAGCGTTTTCTGTAGTCCAACTTCAGAGAAAATGTGTAAACTATAATATTACTGGGGTAACGTAGAAATTATTCCTCTCATATGCCTTCACTCAGGGCATCATTTCTTGCAAAAAATGGCTTTGCATTAGAACGGGAGTGTTGCTCTTTATTTTATTCTGCTGTATCAACGTGAGGTACCTTGTACACAAACCAGATGCATTCACCTGGTTTGCTTACAAAACTCTTGTCTGCCTGGATTTGTTTACAGAACCCGCTCCTGTCCGCTCACGTGTACAGTGGATCCGTCGTTTAACGCCTTTAATCCGTTCCAGAGACTACTTTTAACCAATTTAGCATTTATATCCGAATTAATTTTTCCCCATAAATGAAATAATGGAAATTCTAATTAATTCCGTTTCAGTATCATCTCCAAAAGTATTAAACAAATAATTTTTTTTACATGAAATATACGATTTCCCCTACACAGAAAACAACGATACAGGACGAAAAAAACAATAATAACATCACACTTTCGTTTTATTGTGGACCTGCTGATGAGTGATGAGACAAGAGGAAGGCAGAGGAGTGAATGGTGTTCTAGTGTTTTGGAAGGGAATCCCCTTCCATAAAGACTTCAGGTAACAAGTCACTTTTCTGGCTTGTGTCCTGGTGGAGTGCCTGTTTTCCTCCTGAGGTAATGTAGGTCCTTTTGGCATTTTCTTCCTAAACAGGGCCTGTTTTGTTCACATTGAAACACTTGTGGGTTTTTATTTTTTTCAGTCTCTATGTACCCCTTAAAGTCCTGCACTTATTTTTTCACCCGCTTTTTTTGTCAGAAACTGCAGCCTCACCATGCCTTAATCATCCATACCACCATCGACAACACTACCACCCTCTACTATCACATCATTACACCCTCAACTACCGACCCTCTACTACCACCATCCCTACCACCCTCTACTACCCCATCCCCTACCACCCCTCTACTACCACCATCCACTACCACCCGTCTACTACCACCATCACTACCACCCCTCTACTACCACCATCCTAACCACGCTCTACTACCACCCTTCTACTACTCACCCACAACTAACCACATCACTACCACTCCTCTACCCACCATCACTACCACCCTCTACCATCATCACTACCACCCTCTCCCATCATCACTACCACCCCCTAACACTATCACAATTGCTGTCCCCCCCCACCCCCCGGGGCCCCCCCCAACCCTCTACCACCATCACAATCGCTACGACCCTCTACCACCATCACTACCACCCTCTACCACCATCCACTAACCACCCTCTACTACCACCAACACTACCACGCCTCTACCACCATCACTAACAACCCTTCTACCACCATCACAATCACTACCACCATTTCCATCATCACTACCACCCCTCTACCACCATCACGACCACCTTCTACCACCATCACTACCACCTTCTACCACCATCACTACCACCTTCTACCACCATCACTACCATTTTCTACCACTATCACTACCATCTTCTACCACCATCACTACCATTTTCTACCACCATCACTACCATCTTCTACCACCATCACTACCATCTTCTACCACCATCACTACCATTTTCCCACCCCCCATCACTACCATCTTCTACCACCATCACTACCATCTTCTACCACCAACACTACCACCTTCTACCACCATCACCCTCTACCACCATCACTACCACCCTCTACCACCACCACTTTCGTACTTTTTTACAAACTTTTTCTTAAATTATGTGTTTCTCACTTTTCTTTACCATAGGGCTAGCACTAGAAGCTTTTTTTGGGGCCCATGGGCTTATTTGGGCAGTTACAAGCACCAAAAGCAAGGGAAAATACAACAAAATATATCGCATGTACATGCGGAATTGTCCTTACTGGCTTTGTAAACATTGGCACACTGGCTGGTACACGGAGTGAGTGGCTGGGCCTGCTCAGGCCGCTGCACCGACACGTTCGGGGGCAAAGCTCCTAACCGCGTTTTTAAAGGGGTTATCTGAGCCAATTTTTCATGCCAAAGTGAGGTGTTTATCCGATTTGGCGCTATCCGGGCCCCGGCGTTAACCGAGGGTCCACTGTACTCATTCCCCTGTCTTCCCTTTATTCATTTTATATCGTTTACTCACCTCTGACCCTACATTAAGACTACAAATATTTTATGTAATGAGTGTACCGTTATGCATTTTACTTTATTTTTTTAATGCCTAGTTCTATTGCTAACTTAATACTATATGTTATTGTGAACTTATATGCAAATTTTAAAATGGAAAATAAGGGCATTCCACTTTATGGCAATTTCTGCTTTACGGCAGTAGCCTGGAACCTAACCTGTCGTATAAGTGGGGCCCTGCTGTATATACAAGCCTGTGACAATAATGGGTCAGGCTATAGTATACTATATTCAGATGGGTAATTATCTTGGTCCTGCTTCATTTTATGCTCTTCATTGTTGAAGCCCCATAATTAAAAGTAAAGTACAGTAAAGGTTTATTTCTTTGCAAAGGTTACAAAAATATAATTACAATTTTTGGTTTGCTAAGTAGAAAAAAGCCACTATCAACCGGGCATTTCGGGGAGACTAATCCTAATACGTACATAGTAAACTACTTAAAACTAGACAAGTGGTTTACATGATGACAATCATGTTTTAAACTTAAACTAATGCGAGGTAGCCAAGGTGGAAGTTTCTAAGTAAAATAATCTTGAATTGCACATTATAAAAAATATTTTCAATTAATGATTCATCATAATATTTTCAGGACTGGGGAGAAGTTAAATATAGAGGCCACATAAAATAACTAGTTAGTTGTTTTGGTTTATTTGATTTAAAAATTTTAGAGATAAGATGATTTTTAGAAAAAACCTAAATTTTT
>NC_069413.1:65555578-65656853 GCF_026875155.1 Cherax quadricarinatus | reverse complement strand
ACAGTAGTGGTGGGGGGGGCAGCCACTGCCTCCTTTTGGCTGCCTTCTTTGTTTCTCTGTTTTTTTCATAGTTTCTTTTGTTTCCTAAATTCTTGCTTTTTTATCGAATACTGTCTTTTGGGGGTGAGGCTTTGTGGGGAAAAATTTTTTTCAATATAAGACAAAATTACGACCCCAAGGGTCTGCTGGGGTCATCGAGGGCTAGTAGTTGATCCCACCATCAGCAAAAACTTTGGGTTTACCACTCAGTACATTCCTGTCTAGATTAATAGTCTATTAGTTTTGGGCAAATCTGCCCGAAATCCCTTTGGCATGAAGGGCTTTTTTTTGCTCCATCTTTTATGTTAAAATTTCACATTTAACCTTGCAAAGAAATAAATATTTATTTTTTTAAAGGAATCCCTTAAAAGGGGAAGTTGCACCCTAAAATTCGTTCGTTCCGAAGAAAAAAAATCGACCAAACGACGGTTCATATCCAGAAAAATTCGCATGGTGGGGTGTTCGTAAGCCGAGGTTCCACTGTACATGTATATATTTTTTAACACGCTGGCCATCTCCTGCTGAGGCAGGGTGACTTGAAAGAGAAACATTCACTATCATTCACACTTATTGTTGTCTTGCCAGAGACAGATATATACACTATTTAATCAGAGAAAAAATTAATAGAATTGTTTTTACAGATAGCTTTATTACGGGCAGAGATGAAAAGAAAAGAGGCAGCTTTAGAAACTGAGAGATTAGAGCATTGTGCTTCAATAGAGGCTGCAGAAAAGAGAGGCAAACTAAAGGTGAGTAAATATTACCTTGTAAAAACTCTTGACATTTTTAAATATACATAAATAACTGCTAAAGAGAATATAACATCAGTTAAGGATGAAAATGGTCAGTGGAAATAAGTCACTCTGTCTGACTTTTTTGGGTTATCCTAGGTTCTTTACACATATGCTGCTGTGTATGATAATCTATGTAATTGTATTTGTGTATACCTGAATAAACTTACTTATCACACTTGCACACTGAACCATAAAATAAACCACAAAACTGCTACTTTCTTGAATATTTATGTTTTGGTAATCTAAGCATTTGGAAATAGTGTTAAAAAGTGTTTTTATGGCCCGATAAAATGTAAAATTTTGAAGAATGGAAGGTACGTTCTTTGGAAGGTTCTGGAACCACTAATAGAAGTAATGTATCTGCCCAGTTTTGACACTAATAATAATACTTTTATCAAATTTATACCCAGTTTTCTTGTTTTCATTCTCTTGTGTGCTTGTGCACCTGCTTTCCCTTTGCTGACTTGCCAAGCAGACCTCAAGCATTGTTGGGTTTTAAACTGGCAAGGAACAGCTATTATGAACACAGGTATAGTATGGCCTGCAAACCTGGTTGTAATAGAGCAAACAAAACTTGACAAAAAGTATATAACTTGTATTTTCCTTCACCATAAAAAAACTGCAAGTCTTTCCTTTTAACACACCAGCCATATCCCACCAAGGTGGGGTGGCCCAAGAGGAAAAACAAAAAGTTTTCCCTCTACATTTAGTAATATTAACAGAAGGGGTTACTAGCCCCCGCTCCTGGCATTTTAGGCCCTCTTTGACACACATGGTACGAGGAGAATTCTGTCCCTTCTCCTGGAGGGTAAGTGGAAATAAACGAGAACAAGAACTAGAAGAAAATGGGGAAGGGAAAACGAGAAGGGGGGTGTATATGTATGATTGTACATGGATGTGTAAAGTGACCTAAATGTAAGTAGAAGTAGCAAGACGTACCTGAAATCTTGCATGTTTATGAGACGGAAAAAAAGACACCACAATATCCCTCATGAAAAAACAATTACTGGCTTTCGTTATACACTCACTTGACAGGATGGTGAAACCTCCCTGGGTGGTTGCTTTTCTACCAGTCTACTACCTGGATAAATTGCAAATATTTTACAAGTAAAACGAAAATGTTTATTTTTTGCAAAGCTTACAGGGTGTGGTTTAGATATTATAAAATATTAATTACTAAGAAGGCCACCAACATGCCTAGGTATTTTGGGGCAGACTAATCCTAATTCTTACACAGGTTATGGAGCAGAAAATTTTAAAATATACCTTATTGCATACTGATATGAAAGTTAGGTAGTGAAGTATTAATTAGATTTAAAAATAGTGAGGTAGTACAAAACATATCAATGTTACAATTAGGAAATTTAGTACAGGTCCGCCATCACAAAATCCGGCAATCAGTTATTCCTTTTTTTCTGTTATTCGGCACTAATTTTGGCTAGCATAATTTCAAATTTCCATGGTTGCCACCCCAACCTGCTGGTACTGTTTGGTGGTGCTACTTGCTGCATAAGTCATTCCAATTTCTTTTTTCTCCATTTATTGTTTTTAACCTGCTTACTTTAGCCCTAGCCATGGTTCCAATGAATAAAAGAAATGCTTCTCATTATGTAAAGCACCTACACAGTACATTATCCATTAAAGATAAGGTGGCTTGAAGCCACTGTCGGTTGCCCATGAGCTCAGTCTCATGGAGCAGGAGAATATGCTTTATTATTATTCTTATATCAACACTACAGCTTATTTGCCTATCACAATTGATCTAATATGACATAAGAAACAACATAAATAACATAAAACATGTTAAATACTCCAGAATAAATAATATTTGGCGTAATACCGAGCAGTTCGAAGAAGGTATGAAGAGGATATGGTACACAAATACCATTCTCCTAACCCTGTCTTGGGGGCTTATGTTAGAGAAAATGGAGTATAGCACAGGGCTAACTGTGATATTTTATTTATTTATGTATTTATTTATTTATTAATTTGAACTGTTTACAGAGAAGTACAAAGCAGAAGTGTTATAAGAAGAGCAGAGTATATGGAGAGTAAAAGAAAGGGAAAGAGAGTGGTGAGAGAGTGCAAAAGGAGAGCAGATGTTAGAGGGGGAGAGGGCACTGTCAAGAAATTTTAATGAAATAAGAAAAATTTTGGAGTAAGTTTAAACAAGTTCAGAAGCTTAAGGAAAGTATGGATTTGTCGGGTTAAAAAAACAAGAGTGGGGGAGTTAGTAGATGGGGAGATGGAGGTATTAGGTAGATGGCGGAGAAATATTTTGGGGAAACTTTTTAAATGTTAAGGAAGAAAGAGAGCAAAAATTTTCAGGTATACCATCTTTTAGGAGTGAAGAAGAGCAGAATGTAAGTGTGGGGGAGGTACGTGAGGCATACGTAAAATTGAAAGGGGTAAAGCAGCTGGAACGATGGGATCTACAGAAATGTTAAAAGCAGGGGGGGATATAGTGTTGGGGGTGGTTGGTGTGTGTAATGTCACCATGGTTGTTAATAAATTTGTGATGGGGTTGTAAAGGAAGTAAATGCTAGGGTGTTCGGGAGAGAGGTGGGTTTAAATTTTGGGGAATCAAATTCAAAATGGGAATTGACAAGTACTTTTTGCTGATGATACTGTGCTTATGGGAGATTCTAAAGAAAAATTGCGAAGGTTAGTGGATGAGTTTGGGAATGTTTTGTAAAGGTAGAAAGTTGAAAGTGAACATAGAAAAGAGTAAGGTGATGAGGGTATCAAATGATTTAGGATAAAGAAAAATTGGATTCAAATTGGGGAGGAGGAGTATGGAAGAAGTGAATGTTTTCAGATAATTGGGAGTTGACGTGTCGGCAGATGGATTTATGAAGGATGAGGTTAATCATAGAATTGATGAGGGAAAAAGGTGAGTGGTGCTTTAGGTTTATGTGGAGTCAAAAAACATTATTATGGAGGGCAAAAGGGATGGGATGAAAGTAATAGTAGTACCAACACTCTTATATGGGTGTGAAGCTTGGGGGGTAAAAAGCAGCAGCGAGGAGACTGTTGGAGGCCCGTGGAGAGTCCTGTTTAAGGGCAATGTGTGGTGTAAATATTATGTAGAAAATTCGGAGTGTGGGGAAAATTTGAAAAGGTGGGAGTTAATAAAAGTATTATCAGAGGGCAGAAGAGGGGTTGTGAGGTGGTTTGGTCATTTAGAGAGAATGATCAAAGTAGAATGACATGCAAAGCATATAAATCTATAGGGGAAGGAAGGCGGGGTAGGGTCGTCCTCGAAAGGGTTAGAGAGAGGGGTAAAGGGGGTTTTGTGGGCGAGGGGCTTGGACTTCCAGCAAGCGCGCGTGAGCGTTGTTAGATAGGGGGAGTGAATGGAGACAAATGGTACTTGGGACCTGACGATCTGTTGGGGTGTGAGCAGGGTAAATTTAGTGAAGGATTCAGGGAAACGGTTATTTTCATATAGTCGACTTGAGTCCTAGAAATGGGAAGTACAGTGCCTGCAACTTTAAAGGAGGGGTTTGGGGGTATTGGCGGGTTTGGGAGGGATATGTTGTGTATCTTATATGTGTATGCTTCTAAAATGTTGTATTCAAGCATCTCTGCAAAAAAAAGTGATAATGGTGAGTGTGGTGAAAATGTTGAATGATGATGAAAGTATTTTCTTTTTGGGATTTTTTTTTCTTTTTGGGTCACCCTGCCTCGGTGGGAGGCGGCGACTTGTTGAAAAAAAAAATTATTATTATTATAAATTTTATTATATTTTCTCAGTTGTCTGTTGGGGTTTTCTTATTCAAACTTGGACAATGTATGATGGAAAGATACTTCTTAACGTACAAACCCAAAAAAGAAAGAAATCTGACCATAAATAACGGAGTTCACTTTTCAGCCATTAGTGGCCGCTTAGCGGTATATTTTTGTATGTTTTTTTTAATTTATATTCTATTTTTTTCGGTTTCATTTGTAGAAATGAAAGATACATTACAGAACTAGATATGATTTTGATTGCTTTCTGACGAAAAGTACCTTGAAATTGCGCTCACAGTAGGAAAATGTTCTATTCTTTAGCGAAGCTCAAGAGTAAACCCTCCAAATACCTGTCCCCCTGCCAGCCCAAATTCCCAAAACGTAGTCAAGAATGGGTTGACATTATTTTTTACAATTATTACAATAATGCAGCAGTCTGCATAACAGTAAATCTTCTATTTTTTGTGAATAAAAATTCCAAATGAAAAGCAAGAGTAATATAAGAGGGGCCTGTAGCCCTGACTAATGAACAGAGAAAATGTTATTTTAGTGCCAGGAATGTCTGCATTTTATTCTTTTGGGCCCTATTTTGAAATTTGGGATTTGTTGAAATTTTTTGTGAAATCGCCAAATTGCCAATTTCTGACCACTTTATTGGGTAGTTGAAATAAGTGAATGGGGATTTCTTGTGCTCAGTTGACCCGACTAGAAGTAAATAAGTTTATTCAGGTACTATACCACAAATACAGTTACATGATTATCATACATAGCAGTGTATGTATAGAGAACCTAGGATAACCCAAAAAAGTAAAAGTGACTTATTTCCAGTACCTGGCTTGGGCTTGCCATATATGATTTTTGGTAAATATTTTTTTTTTCTCAGTTTTTTTTGCTGGGCTAAACTCATTGAAACTTGGGCAATGTATGATGGAAAGATGCTTCTTAACATACAACAAAAATAAAAAAGGGCGGACGATAAATAAGGGGGTTCACTTTCAGCCATTAGCCACCTCTTAGCAGTATATTTTCGTATGGTTTTTATGGTTGTATTCTCATTTTTTTTGGACACATTTGATAGAATGAAGATATATTACAGAAATAGACATGATTTTGATTGCTTTTCCGACGAAAAGTATCTTAAATTGAGCTCAAAGTAGCGGAAATGTTCAATTTTTGCCATGTCAATGAACTTTGTGTTAAGTCAAGTTGGGTTTAAATTTTATTAAGTGTTTCTAACCTAACACTCGTAATCCAGCAAACTTAGATTTCTGGCACACCAGGTCCCAGTGATGCCGGATTTGTATGGAGGACCTGTTTGGGAATTTTTTTTGTCTTGATTGATACACGTTTCTATTAAACTCGATATTGGGAGGTCTTGGCAAACTTAGGACTAATTTAAAAATTTATTAGGCATTAGTTAATTTTGGATTTTTTGTTTGCAGTTATTTAGGGGGAGGGGTTTTTTTTTTGGATGTGTTTGATACAAAAAAGAGACTAGGTGGTTTTCATATAGTTTGTGAGAGGGTGCATTGGGAGAGTTTTTTAAGGGGAGTTTTTTAAAAGGGGGGTTTAGTCTGCGGGTTTAAGTTTTAGGCGGAGTCCCCGATTTAACCCTTTGTGTCATCAAATTTTTGTAAGATAACTTGGCTGTTACCACTGTGGGGTTGATGAGAAAAAGAAACACTGTTTACCATACTCATTCATTAGCTTTTTGCAGAATTTGTAGACATCACATTTCAAATGACCCTTCAAAGTATACAAAAATCCTCACTTTTTTCGGGTGCGGCACTGTACTTCCCGCTTTCAGGGCTCAAATTATCTACTGGGTTTTTTTTGAACATTCATAAATTTTGTTTTCCCAACCCCAACATGTCAAGCCATAAAAACCCATTGTCTCCATTCACCTTTATCTGACACACTTGCAAAGCCCGCGCTGTCTAGTAAAAATTTTTGTGAAAATTTTTTTCAATAAAGGTCATTTTGTAGGGTTTTTTAGTTTAAGTCAGCAGTTTGTTTGCCCTTGCAGTTTTCACAAATGCAAAGATTAAAAAAAGTATATTTAGTTGTTTGCTATGGACTGTTTACATTTTACCAGAAACCCTGTATTAGAAATTTTTTTTTCATAAAATGTTGAATGCAGTATTAAAAATGGTGTGATTGTAAACGGAATTAATGATAAATGATTCCAGATTTGTAACTTTAACAAATGGTCCCTTGTTATTTTTTAAAGGGTAGCAAAGTGGCGAAGAAAAAGCAAGGAAAAAGAAAGTGCAAGAAATGGGGAGAAGTTACAAGGAGGCTTCTTTTTAGGTTTTTGACTTTTTTTTATTTTTTTTTTTTTTTTTTTTTTTTTTTTCAAAAGTCGGCCCTCTCCCCCGAGGCAGGGTGACCCAAAAAAAAAAGAAAAAACCCAAAAAAGAAAATACTTTTTCATCATTCAAAAACTTTCACACATGCACATATCACTGTTTTTGCGAGGTGCTCAGAAAACACAGTCTAGAAGCATAAACATAAAAGATACAAACATATCCCCCCAAACGCCAAAATCCCAAACCCTCCCTTTAAAAATGCAGGGGATTTTACTTCCCCTTTTTAGGGCTCAAATGACTTATGAAAATAAACCCGGTTTTTCCCCGAATCCCTTCACTAAATATTTCCCCGTCCACCCAACAATCGTAGGGCCCCGTACCCTTGTTTCCCTTCACTCCTTTCTAAAAAAGTCACGCCGCTTTGCTGGAAGTCCCAAACCCTTTCCCCAAAACCCTTTACCCCCCCCTTTTCCCAAACCCTTTCGAGGCGACCCCCACCCCCCTTCCCTTCCCCCTTTGATTTTAAAGCTTTTATGTCTTCTACTGTGATCCATTCTCTTAAATTTACCAAACACTCAACAACCCTCTTTCTGCCCTCTGACTAATACTTTATTAACTTCCCACCTTCCCCTAATTTCCAAAAATCCGGATTTTCTGCATAATATTTACACCACACATTTGCCTTAAACAGGACATCTCCGCTGCCTCAACCGTCTCCTCGTGTTTGATTTTACCACCCAAAAGCTTCACACCTATATAAGAGTGTTGGTACTACTATACTTTCTTTACATTCCCTTCTTTGCCTCCATAGATAACGTTTTTTGATCCACATATCCCTAAAAGCCCCAAACACCTTTTTTCCTCATAATTCTATGATTAAACTCATCCTTCATAAATCATCCGACACTTTTCAACTCCCAAGTATCTGAAATTTCACTTTTTCCCCATATCTCTCCCCAATTTTGGGATATCAATTTTTTTAAATCTAAATCATTTGACACCCTCATCACCTACTCTTTTCTATGTTCACTTTCAACTTTTCTAACTTTAACACACTTTCCCCAAACTCATCCACTAACCTTTGAAATTTTTCTTTGAATTCCTAAGCACAGTTTCACGCAAAAAGTAACTGTGTCAATTCCCTTTGAATTTGATTTCCCCTTAATTTAATCCCACCCCTCTCCCAAACACCCTAGCATTTATTCCTTTAAACCCCATCTATAAATATATTTAAAACAACCATGGTGGACATTACACATCCCTGTCTAAGACCTACTTTTACCGGAAGTAGTCTCCCCTCTTTACACACCCTAAACTGAGCTCACTATCCTCATAAAAACTTTTACAGCATTTTAATACTTACCACCTTTTTCATAACTTCAAACATTGCCACATTGCTCCTCTATCCACTCTATCATATGCCTTTTCTAAATCCATAAATGCAATAAAAACTTCCCTATCTTTATCTAAATACTGTTCACATATATTCTTTATATCTCAATGAAATGATGTTCTCGAGAAGGGTACAGCCAATGTGTAGTTGCTGTTTGCTGCCATCTTGTATAGAAGTTGTCTTCTTGCTGTTCATGAAGTGGTGTGGAGAAATTTTCTCCAGGAGGGGGGTATCAGCCCCCTTCAGCCCTTTTCAGCCCTGAGGGGCCCAGCCCTCTTGGAAGGGGCAAGCATCTTGTTCACTTCCACTTCTAGTAATTACAAGCAGATGTTTAACCAGCGTGTACCAGTCATGGGTCATGTTAATCCTCGCAAGAGAACAGTGTTGCAAGTAATTTGAGTATAACGAGAGTAATTACCCCTAAACGGTTCCAAATGTATATATATGTTCTTACCGCTAGCGCCCCAAATGTATATATACATTTTTAATTTTCCTGCCTCCAAATTTGGCACATTTTGGCTTGAGATGCCTGGTCAGCATAGAATGGGTCTAAGACTCAGTGTGCACCATATTAAAAAAATCTGGTACCACTTAGTACCTTGGGGGAGCGCCATTTTAAATTGAGTCCCAGCCAAGCAAACACTGCGGCAAACACCAAGGATTCACTGATGTAATGTCATTTTAAACACCCCCCTTTTAAAGGGAGGAAAGTGATGTTAGCCCCAAGTTTAGGGTCTGTCTGTCTGCTGTCTGTCTGTCTCTGTCGTCTCTTTCTCTTTTTATCTGTCTCACAGGTACAACAATACAATTATACTTCCTTCTTCTCCTCCTCCTCCTTCCTTCTTCTTCTCCTATACTCCCATGTATCCAAAACATTGCTGGGACCTATAAATACTGCATATATTCCTAGATGGCCGACTTTTTTGAAAAAAAAAAAAACAAAAAACAAAAAAAATCCCAGGCAATAGTAAATGACCAAGGCAAGTGTAAATGTCCCCCTGTCAATGTCTTTGTGAAAATTTGAGTACAATTTTTGTACCTAACATTAGTGTCAGAACAAAAATTGGTTTTTAAAAATGCCAAAACTACAATAAATTGTCATTATCAGAACATGAAAATTCTATATAATAATAATAGAAATGAGAAAAATTGGTATATCGGCAACACTTCCTCAAGTAGCAGACTTTGGGTGTTGCCATCAGGTGACATTAAGTGCCAAATTTTGCAGCCTCATATCTCAGAAAGTACTGATCCAATTTTATTTTAATTCTATAACACTTAAAAAAAAAATTCTATTTCAGTGAAAAAAAAAAAAAAATTTCTAAATATTCCGGGCACTGGGGGTGAAAACGTATATATACATTTGGACCATTTAGGGGTTAATCTGCATCAGTTCATAAGAGAAAAAAAACTCCGACCGTGTTTTTGGATTAAAACGCCGAATTTGAGGTGTATTTTCGTATAGTATTTAAGGTTATATTCTCATTTTCTTGGTCTCATTTGATAGAATGGAAGACATATTAAGAAATAGAGATGTTTTTGATTAGTTTTACAATGAAAAAGGGCCTTGAAATTTAGCTCAAATTAGCAGAAATGTTCAATTTTTTCCAATGTTCAGGAGTAAACAAATCACGCCACGAGTCCAATACAAGTCACTGGTGGTCTGTTATTCTTTCACATGTGCACTGATTTTATTTATACCCAAATTTTTACAATAATGCAGTAGTCTGCATAAAAAGTAAATCATCTAATTTTGTGTGAATAAAAATTCAAAATAGAAAGCAAGAATAATATAAGAGGGGCCTGGAAATCTGACTAATGAACAGAGAAATGTTAATTTAGTGCCAGGAATGTCTGCACTGTTTATTCTGGACCTTATTTTGAATTGGCATCTTTTTTAATTTTTGTGAAATTGGCCAAATTGCTTTAATTCTGACCCCTTTATTGGGTAGTTAAAATTTGGGAAATGGATGGTTTTTGTACTCAGTCGATAGAACAAATGCAGTTCTAAAGAAATAGTTATGAGTTTGGTCAACTGGCATATGGAATTGGCTGAAAATAGGGCTCAAAGTGGGCGAAAATTTCTGATGCGTATGTATCGCCAAGATCATGAGAGTGTAATTCCGTAAGTTTTCATCAAAATTTCTTACTTTTGGTGTCATTACCATCAGAAAAAGGTTCTCTATAATTTTCACAAGAATTTTTTTTTTTTTTTTTTTTTTTAAATTTTTTTGCGGACACAGGGGAGACACTTCAGAATTTGGGGTTTCGACAGTCAAAGGGTTAATTAGTAATGTCAATTAACCCTTAAAACGGTCCAAACAGTTGCACATATGTTACTCTCGCGCAGCGCCCAAAATGTTATATATACGTTTAATTTTTCATCATTCAAAATTGGCTGACTAGAACCTGAGTCGCTAGACATGAGGGAAAGGTGTCTGTACACTCAGTGTGTGACTGTATGAAAAAAATATTGGGGATGGCCTGGGCACACATGTAGGTCCAGTTACATTCAGCTCCATTTTGGGTCAGCATCCATGGCACATCCTCTTGATTCACTCACGCCTTGTCGTAAAACCACTCTACTATTCGTGTTAGTGATATTGATCATGAGTTTAATGGATTTGACACCAATGGGGCCAGTAATATTCAATGAATTAGTGTAAATGTCGACGATATAACCCAGATGACCCTCAGGCCCAACGCCTCTGGGTAGCCACACCTTGTTCTTGGGCCAAGCACTGTGTTGAGCCAGTGTGGCCACAGACAGACCCTAGGCCAAGCACTTCTGGGTTTTTGGCCAGGTGGGCCACACAAAGACCCTGGGCCAGCACCTCTCGGGAGTGGCTGGTGTTACCCATAGGCAACTTCGCAGAGGAAACTATATTTTCCCGGTATGTTTTAGTGATAGCTGAAAGTGATGTAAGTGACAATGAGATTGATTTTATGCCATCCAAGGTTTTCGTCTAGGCTATAGTGATGTTTCCATTATTCACCAGTGAAGCGTATCTTTTTATATTTTTTTTTTTTTTTTTTTTTTTTTTTTTATTTTCTTTTTTTTTTTTTTATTTTTTTTTTTTTTTTTTTTTTTTTTATTTTTTTTTTTTTTTTTTTTTTTTTTTTTTATTTTTTTTTTTTTTTTTTTTTTTTTTTTTTTTTTTTTTTTTATTATTTTTTTTTTTTTTTTTTTTTTATTTTTTTTTTTTTTTTTTTTTTTTTTTTTTTTTTTTTTTTTTTTTTTTTTTTTTTTTTTTATTTTTTTTTTTTTTTTTATTTTTTTTTTTTTTTTGTTTTTTTTTTTTTTTTTTTTTTTTTGTTGTTTTTTTTTTTTTTTTTTTATTTTTTTATTTTTTTTTTTTTTTTTTTTTTTTTTTTTTTTTTTTTTTGTTTTTTTTTTTTTCTTTTTTTTTATTTTTTTTTTTTTTTTTTTTTTTTTTTTTTTTTTTTTTTTTTTTTTTATTTTAGGCGGCGGCATCTATGTTCAGGCTGTGTGTGCCATATGCATCACCAAGGGTCGTGGCAGGTCAGATCCAAACTCGGCCACTGATAGTGAAGTGATCATGAAAGGCAGTATGGGGGAGGAGGAAGTGGTGGTGGCGCATGGTGCCTGGAACCACATGGCGCGGTGGGTGGACAGAAAACGGACGCCCGGCATCCCCTCAACCATGTGCTGCCTTCCTCTCCTGTCCCTCCTCCTGGCTCACCTCGCCCCGCCCAGGTCCACCCCTGCACATGTAGCCGTGAGTGGAACTGGACACAAAGATATTCGTACACCGCCTTGTGGTATTGATGCGTGTGGATGTTGTATCCAGGGCCAAGAATGTTCCTAACGATGAGTCTACAGAGTTTAGGACCTATTTCAGTTGTACTTTGATGAGCCTATATTGAACTTGGATAGTGACCCAGACAAACTTATTACGAGTGTTCATGATGATTCTCATGGTGAATCATCTCGGGTCCTGCCACGGTGGAAAGAGGACAACAGTGGCTGAATGTATTTATTCCATGCCACTGTCATGCTTATGTCACATTCTATTAGTGCAATATACATAATTACTGGTCCACAAACCACTTCCTCAGTACTCCAGCTTTCGTGACCTCCTTCCTGTAACAGATCACTTGTTGCTTGAATGTTGCACTTCTCAGACAAACACGCCAAACAGAAATGACCTTCTATACAAAATTTTCGGGAAGTGTTTATGTATTTGATGCAGAAATTCAGTGCAACTTTTATCCTTCAGAACGTTGTTGTTGATGGCCCTTGATTCTGTTCAAAGGGACGCTGTTCATTCAAAGCAATGTTACCGAGCAAACATATTGCTTTGGTATAAACTTTTTGTCAGTGTGACTGTGAGAGTGGTCTTGTGTTGGATGTTATTGTATACACCGGGAGAAACACACTCGATGATGACAGACGGATGTTGGGATTTCCAGTGATGTTGTTTGCAGATGATGAAACCATACCTTGGAAAGGGCCATACATTGTTACTCAGACAACGGATACAAGCCTATGCTCGCTGATTTCCTTTACATGTGAACAATATGATATATGTGGAAAACAGTAGAAGGGAATGGAAAAAACATATGCCAAGGTTCAGTGGAGGCAGTGTTGAAGTGCAGTGCAAGTGTTTCATGCTAGCGAAACTTCATGGGCACTGGAATGGCATGACAAACGGGACGTGACAATGCTGTCAACATCCACAGAAACGAGATGTTCATAACAGACAGGACTGAGCAGGTTCGACAATGAACCTATTGTAAAGCCAGCTTCTGTCGTGGAACTATCGTACAGTATGAAACTACAGTGGACCCGGTTAACGATTTTAATCCGTGCAAAGGGGGTAATTGTTATGCGAAATTAATCGTTATGTGAATGAATTTTCCCCATATGAAATAATGGAAATAAAATTAATCCGTGCAAGACACCCAAAAGTATGAAAAAAATTTTTTTTTACCACATGAAATGTTAATTTTAATACACACAAACTGAAAAACGCATGCACACTTACATGACACTTACTTTTATTGAAGATCTGGTGATGATTGATGGGATGGGAGGAGGGGAGAGCATTATCTTCTTACTGTTTAGAAGGGAATCCCCTTCCATTAGGACTTGAGGTAGCAAGTCCTTTTCTGGGTTACTTCCCTTCTTCTTTTAATGCCACTAGGGCCAGCTTCAGAGTCACTGGACTTCTTTCGCACAAGTATCTGTCCATAGTGGGCCTGTACCTCTCGTTCCTTTATGACTTGCCTAAAGTGTTTCACAACATTGTCAGTGTAATAATCACCAGCACGGCTTGCAATAGCTGTGTGAGGGTGATTTTCATCCATGAAGGTTTGCACTTCAAGCCACTTTGCACAGATTTCCTTAATCTTTGTAGTAGGCAACTTCTTCAATTTCTCTCTCCCCTCCTCTGAACCAGTTTCCCCAGGTCTGGCCTCTTGCTCTTGAAGTTGATCTATCAGCTCATCAGTGGTTAGTTCTTCATTGTCCTCACCAACTCTTCCACATCCTCCCCACTAACCTCCAACCCAAGGACTTTCCCAATGCCACAATGGATTCCTCAACTGGCATAATCATCTCAGGGTTAGCCTCAACCCTTCAAAATCCCTTTGTCTACACATTCTGGCCACAGTTTCTTCCAAGCAGAGTTCAAGGTCCTCTTAGTCCACTTCCTCCCAAGCCTTACCTATAAGGTTTACACAATTGAGGATATTAAAGTGATCTCTCCAAAACTCTCTTAGAGTCAGTTGAGTTTCTGAGGTCATTACAAAGCACCTTTCAAACAGAGCTTTTGTGTACAGTTTCTTGAAGTTGGAAATAACCTGCTGGTCCATGGGCTGCAGGAGAGGAGTGGTTATTAGGAGGCAAAAACTTCACCTTAATGAAGCTCATGTCCCCATAAAGTCGCTCTGCCACGTCTGTAGGATGACCAGGGGCATTGTCTAACACCAGGAGGCACTTAAGTTCTAATTTCTTTTCAGTTAGGTAATCTTTCACATTGGGGGCAAATGCATGGTGTAACCAGTTATAGAAAAATTCCCTAGTGACCCATGCCTTACTGTTTGCCCTCCACAGCACACACAAATTATCCTTGAGGACATTCTTTTGCCTGAACGCTCTGGGAGTTTCAGAGTGATACACTAATAAAGGCTTCACTTTGCAATCACCAGTAGCATTGGCACACATGAGAAGAGTAAGCCTGTCTTTCATAGGCTTATGTCCTGGGAGTGCCTTTTCCTCCTGAGTAATGTAGGTTCCTGCTTGGCATTTTCTTCCAGAACAGGCCTGTTTCATCACAATTAAACACTTGTTCAGGTTTCAGTCCTTCAGTTTCTATGTACTCCTTGAATTCCTGCACATATTTTTCAGCCGCTTTGTGGTCCAAACTGGCAGCCTCACCATGCCTTATCACACTATGGATGCCACTACGCTTCTTAAATCTCTCAAACCATCCTTTGCTGGCCTTAAATTCACTCACATCATCACTAGTTGCAGGCATTTTTTAATTAAATCCTCATGCAACTTCCTAGCCTTTTCACATATGATCGCTTGAGAGACGCTATCTCCTGCTATCTGTTTTTCATTTATCCACACCAATAAGAGTCTCTCAACATCTTCCATCACTTGCGATCTTTGTTTCGAAAACACAGTTAAACCTTTGGCAAGAACAGCTTCCTTGATTGTCTTCTGGTCCCACAATAGTAGCGATGGTTTGATTGGGGTTTCTTGTACAGCTTGACTAGGTCGGCTATACGCACTCCACTTTCATACTTATCAATGATCTCTTTCTTCATTTCTATAGTAATTCTCACCCTTATTGGTGTAGGGTTGGCACTAGAAGCTTTCTTGGGGCCCATGGTCACTTATTTTCCAGAAACAGCACGAAAACACTGTAATAATACGAAATATTCCGAGTGTATGCTTGGATGTTACCGCGGAGGCTGGCTGGTAAACAATGGCACGGGCGGCACATGTGAGGCTGGCTGAGGGCGCACATTGGACGCGTCTCGGACGAAAATCGGTGAGCGGGTTTTTAATCGGTATGCGCGGCAAAAATTTTGCGATTAAAGTAAGCGGTATGCGAAATAATCGCTATGTGATGCCATCGTTATGCGGGGGTCCACTGTAGTTGACAAGTGTGACATGATGATAAGGTTTGTTGATTGTGTACGTAGGAGTCGCAAGTGGTATATAAAACTGTTTTTTCACCTTGTAGACATTGCAGTGCTCAATGCATTCAACATGTATGAAATAAAGACCGGAAAACGACAACGTTTTACAGAATTCTCTCTGAATGTTGTCAAACAGATAGCAAGAAAGTATGGTACCACACTTGTACCTGCCTCTCAACAGTGACTTGTCCCACAACCACAGCCAGTGGGGGAAGTGCCGGACCGAATCACTTCTGTCACTACTGGTACCAATACCACCAATCCCAAAGAAGAATTCCCAGAAAAAGTGTGTTTGTGTGTGCTGCACCAAAAAATGACCCCAAGAGTGAAAGAACAACACAATTCATTTGTCACTTGTGTGGGTAGCACTCTGTATGAATCCATGCTTCATGGATTATCATACAATCATGAAATTCTAGAAACATAAGTGGGACATGTAAATAACCTACCATCCAACTTACGACCACTCGACTTATGACTGTGTTTTTTATGCCAAATTTCTGGGAAATAAACAGCTATTTGTGTTGTACACAGTGTTTATCCTAAACCTTACAGTATAAAATACAGTACTAACAGCATAAAAAGTAAAGTAAAACATGAAATACCAAAATAAAACAATAAAATAAAGTCATTACAAAAATGTTTTGTTGATATTCAGTAGTAAAGTTCGACTTACGACCATTTCGACTTACGACCGGTTTCTCGGAACCGAACTCGGTCGTAAGTCGGATTGTAGGTGTACTTGTATATAGTTGTAGATAATAGAATGTGATTCAGTCAGGTGTGAAAAATCACCTGTCAGTGTGTACATGTATGTTTATGACAATATGATAATAATTTCGTATATAATGGTGTATAAACAACAATTGGCATTGAAATCAAAAGGTTTACTATAAAACATAATTATCATGTAATGAAAACCAAGAAAATGAAAAAAAAATGGAAGAAAATGGTAAATGTGTAGAATTTCTGCAAGCGGCAGTACTCCATGTTGCCGTCAGGTGATTGCCGACGTGAACATGGCTGCCACTGCACTGAACGAAGGTCTTGCTGTCTACTACTACTACATCAGCCCTACCTACAATGAAGCAGAGAGATATCAATACATCCAACATTGCTGGAACTGTTATTCATACCATCACACCACCAAAGCATGTCCAGTAAAAGACAAGAAGTTCTGCACTACATGTGGTAGTGAGGGACACACCTTTAGTTCCTGCACCGCTGCTGCCCCAAAACAACCAGCGTGCTTAAACTGCAAGAGTAATGATCACCATACACTGGCAGCAAAATGTCCTACAAGAAAGGATATTATGAAGAAAACACAAGATGCAGCAAAGAAAAAACCTACTAGCAACACTCCAACGTATGCAGCAATTGCAAAAATACAAGCAGACACTACAAAATTACTTCAAGCATCTACTCAGCCTGCCTCCACCACCACCACTACCATCACTCCTCCAACATGTGACGTAACGAAGATTCACTACTGTCTACTATACGCTCATATGCAAAACATGGCTGTACCTGGATTATTTAACTCTACCATCAACGAGTTATTTGCATTAAATAACATGCCTTCATTTGCATTTCCAGCATCTCCACCTTCTGAAGAAATTCTCAAATTCACCAAAAACTTAATCGCCAACTCTTCTGCAGAAGTTCCATCAACACCACCAACTAGTGACATCAATCCAACAACGACCAATGAGAAGCCTCCACTGCCACCACCTCTCACTGAATCCAACCAATCAGAAGCTTACCACCAGTAACATCTTCTAATTCGTCTACTGAAGTTGAAAAACGAAGCATCACCACCTTACTCTACTCCACCAACCGCGCCTTCTCTACTTAGTCACGATCGAATTACCTGGGAAACACCATGGTGTTAAACACAATGGGACTAATATTCTCACTCCACGAGCTTACACTGAAAGTTATGGACTGCCTAGAACTCGCCAACATTCCAAGACAACACACTGTATCGTACCAAAGTGAGAAAGACCATTCCCTACATACAACCAGATTCTCACCCAAACCTCCAAAACCAACGATACTACTTCAGCTCTACCATAAGTGTGATACAACTCTCCGAAAACAATTTACCAGCAGATGAAGGTTTTTTTAAGACCATCAACCCTACTCTCCTGCTTGCTGCCTTCTCTGGGACACTCCCAGCTCCTACCAGCTGCCTTTGCCATCCTCTCCTAGTGAGCCAAGCATTGACATCAGTTTTCAGCCTCTCTATTACGCTCTCCAGTACTTTTGTACCACATGTCCCAAAAGTGGTTGGGCCACCTTGCCTTGATTCCTCCTCTTCCCTCCTCCCTATCCTTTTCCAGTTATTTCAATCCCTTCCTTATCCTTCTTCCTTCCATCTTACGACAGCTCTCGTCACGTCCTCGATTTCGATTGATCGCCATGTGCCAACACTTCACGGCCTTTAATGTCTTGGTAAGTACTGACTCTAATTTTTTTTTATTCTAAAACACTTAAAAAAAAGTGCTTCTTTCTTTTCCAGAAAAAAAAAAAAAAAAAATCAAAAATATTTCGGGGCGCCCCTGCGCGAGAGTAATGTTTATAGTATATGTCTGGACCGTTGTAATGTTAACAATGGCTTCGAAAGCAAGTGGTAGTGCCAAGAGAAAATATTGTTGGTTTCAGAAATTTATGTCTTCTCAGCCATCTTACCATTTACTTTTTACTAGTAGAGCTTTACAGCTCCTCTGACTCAATAAAAGTTATTGTGAAACACCCACTATCAATTATGGCAGTTTACCTCTCGTTCGCTCTCAATAATAAAGTAATTATAATACTGTAAATTATATCAGTAGGAAAGGGGAATTTTTTCCCAGTAAAAGTAGGCCTAAGACATGGATCGTGTGATGTCACACGTGGTTGTGTATATATTTATAGATGGGGTTGTAGAGAAGTTAAATGCGAGGGTCTTGGCAAGTGCGCGTGGAGTTAAAAAAAAAAAAGATAATAAAGAATCACACACAAAGTGGGAGTTTGTCACAGCTGCTCTTTGCTGATGACACTGTGCTCTTGGGAGATTCTGTAAGAGAAGTTGCAGAGGATTGGAGGATGGAATTTTGGTAGGGTGTGCACAAAGAAGAAAATTAAAGGTGAATACAGGAAAAGAGTAAGGTTATGTGGGGATAACAAAACAATGATTAGGTGATGGCGGAAAGATTGAATATCAGATGGGAAGGCGAGGGAGTATGTGAGGAGCGTGATGTAACGTATAGTTATTTGGGAGTGGACGGTCGTCAGCGGTTGGGTCTATGGAATAGGGATGAGCTGTGAATCATAGAATTGATGAGGGAAAAAGAGTTTGAGTGGTGCACTTAGGTAGTCTGTGGAGACAAAGAACTTTGTCCTTGGAAGGCCAAAGAGGGGAATGTATTTAGAGAGTATAGTTTTAACCAACGCTCTTATCATGGGGTGTGAAGCGGTGGGTGATGGAATGTTGACAGCGTTGGAGAAGGCTGGAGGCAGTGGTAGTTTGTCATGCTCTGAGCGAAGTGGCAAACTGTGTCGGGTGTGAATATAATGCAGAAGGAAGAATTCGTAGTTTGAAGATTAGGGAGAGGTAGGGATTACCAAAACTGTTGTCCCTAGAGGGCTGAGGAAGGGTTGTTGAGGTTGTGCTTCGGGACATTGTTAGAGCAGACATGGGAGCGACAACCCAGACTTGACTTCAAGGCAGTTGCTATCAGTCTGTAGTGGAAAGGAAGGCGGGGGGGTAGGGGTTCGGACCTAGGAAGGGTTTGGCAGGAGGATGGGAGGTTAAAGGAGGTTTTGTGTGCCTCCGAGGGGCTTGGACATCCAGCAGGCATGCGTCGTTTGAGCGTGTCTTGATAGGACGTGAATGTCGGAGACAAATGGTTTTTAATACTTGACGTGCTGTTGTAGTGTTGAGCAAAGTAAATTTGTACATGAAGGGGATTCAGTGGAAACCGGCTAGGCCGGACTTGGGAGTCTTCCTTGGAGATGGGAAAAGGTACAGTCCTGCACTCTGAAGGGTGGGGTGTTAATGTTGCAGTTTAAAAACTTGTAGTTTAAGCACCCTTCTGGCCAAGACAGTGATGGATTGACATGATGGTTGTGAAAGTTTTTCTTTTTCGGGCCACACGCCTTGGTGGGAATCGGTCGGTTGTTGATAATAAAAAAAAAAAATATTTATACAGTACTTATAAATGACTATACAAAAACAATACTGTAACTTATGGGCTATATACCTGTATTTTTTAATGTCTGGTTATCATTCTCCATCAGCCAGACCAAGTCCACTGTTTCAGAAGACAACCAGGAGGATGCATCATGAAATATTTCATAATTCAGGGAATGTGGAAATTTGCATTATAGTATTACAACCTTTCTCCATATTATCTCCGCTTAGTGATAGAGTTTTAATTAAGGTATCTCTTATAGTAATTATCTGTTTCAGTATTCTTTAATCATGAAACAAAAAATATACAGGGATGTACAAGATAACACCCCCTCCCAGTGCCCAAGTTTAGGTACAGTTAAATTTTATCCATACATATAATCTTTTCAAGAGAATTGTTTTAAGTCAGTTTAATGTGAATATTTATGAGGATTTTTGTTTAGTTTTGCTAAATCTAACATGATACCCAAGTGGCCATGTACAGTAATTTGTTAATAAAGATTTATTACATATTGCACAATGTACAGAAGATGTGGCTGTTGAACATTTCCCTTTCATGTGAACATGAGGGATTTAGGACTGTTTTGAAATGGACTGACAGTATTTTGAGAACCAAGATCAAACTTCTCAAGATTTGTCACTCCCTTCAGGGTCCCAAAGGCCCAAAATACTGAAGTGGTGCTCAGTGTCCCAAGAAATTTAAAATAAAAAAAATAAAATATTTTTTCTTACATAATTAAAGAGTACCATTTTTTTGTGAAATGGTAATAAGACAAAAACAAAATTCTGATCAGTACTTACCGAGATATAGTTGCCCAAAAGAAGTTTGTCCAATATTGATGTGGTGGCGGCAACATCGACGTATCTCCCACATACTGCGACACTTACATTATTTTTGCGTTTTTTTTTTTTTTATGTTTTTTCTTTTTCCAATTTGTTTCTTTTCCTACTAACATTTGGGGCATGAGAATACCAATACTGTATAATAATGTATATATATATAAACTCACTGTATTGAACACAAATACCGCACTAAAGTTATTTTCATATTCTATTGTTTACCACTGTTGTTTATTACAATAAACATGCACAAATCCTTGTTTATAATATAATGTTCTTCATATATTTACATATTTTACAATCCTGGCATGGTTTTAGAACTGCTGGGCTTGTGGAACTTCCTTGAAACAAGGCACCATGCAAAGAGGCACCTTACTTCCTCAAATCAAAACCGGAGTGTCTTGCGGTCTTTTATTGCCGTCGTTTTGTTTGTGGCACAGACGAGCATCTATTCTGAGCAAAAATTTAAAACCCCTTCTGAGCTGAGCGAAGCTGTAATTATGAAATGCATCACGTCCCTTCCTCAAACGCTTTGGGTATTATCTGAGTTAATTCGAGGACCTTTGTTGGATCAGCGGGCTGTTCTTACCTGAGTACTTCATTGAGTTGTCATGACACACAGACAAACCAAAATTCACACTACGGTGGTCTGTTGCCAGTCCTTATTTGGTAAATTTTATATGGCATTCGAGCATAGAAGAAGAATTGTCCATGAGATGGAAGAAACGTTTCATGGACCACATGTAACTCTACGAACACAGTCTTATCAAATCCAATCTGCATGTCTACATTTGTCAACAAGCGCATGTTTTTGTTGCTATAATACAATCACTTATGGTTTTTGAATATCGTTCATTAGTCACTCGACGTTCAACTTTCCACCTGTCTTGCAATTTCATTCACGGTGAATGTTTGTAACAATTTCCCGTGACAATCTGTTTGTCATGCCACCGTAATGCCCATTATGATGTCATTGGCAGAGTTAAACGCCTTGCACAGATATCACAACCAAGCACCTGCGTTGGCCTAGGGCTATGTTTACGATTTAGAACGCACGTGTGCCACACACTTCTGTCTTGTTCATCACCATCGAAATTCACCGAAGTAATGGGCTTTGTGTACCAGTTTTCTGGTATATATGTATGGCCCTTATCAAGATAAAGGTGCACCATCATGTTTATCCACTACGTCATCATTGAACCCAATAAATCTTGGTATCTTTCATTGTTTTACTTCCCGTGTATACAATCAATATCCAACACCAGGACACTGTCACAGTCACAGAGTACCAAACAGTTTACTATACCAAAGCGTTTTCCTCTTGCTCGGTACTATACTGATTGAGTGACACCGCACCTGACTCTTCCCCCGTTTGAAAACAAAAATCAAAGACTCGTCAATTACAAGATTCTTGATATGGAATTAAAAGTATTTGCTGAACCTTTTGTTTGAGATACTTGGTAAAACATTTCTATCTTGTATTACCTGTCACTTTGTCAGGCATGGTTTTGTCAGAGAATTGCAACATAAGTGAGAGTTAAGATAAACCTGTTCCACTGGTATGATTTCACTGAAGACGGGGTAGAAATTTAAGCGATCTAGTGGATCCTGTATGCTTTTATATTAATGATTATAGAACATGGGGGCAATGCATCTATTGTTGCAAAAAGCAAATTACATTTCTGCAACAGTCATCTCTTTCTTACCTGTTGTTGTCTTGACTGTGGTGTTATGATTGTATTTGCCATGGTGTACTCAAAATACTTTATTACTTTCCCTGACATAGTTTCCTTCAATGGAATGTCAAAGATTAATTCAAAAGATTTCCAGTTCATTGGCGTGGTTCCAGGGACAAGTAGGTAGAATTTCCACTTTGAGACGTCATCCATAAGTGGTGAGGCTTGGGAAAACAAAATTGGGAAAATTTTGCTGGACAATCCCAACATACGCTGTTTGCTGGTGGATACTGGACATCATTAGGTGGTTGTGCGGGTGGTTTGTGGTTGGTGGGGGGGGGGGGCCGTGGCTGACGCTCCCGCTTCGGTCCTTGAACTTAGAGTCAGCAGCGTGGCGTCACAGGTGGAGCTGGTGAGTCACGACTGGCGGTGCCAATACCACCACCACTACCACCACCACTACCACCATCCACTGATGCTTTTGTCTTTCCATGCCAGTTGTAGCCACATCATCCTCCATTATCACTACCTTAAAAACTGAGTGTAGGGCCACGGGATGTACTCCGGGGATTGTTATTCCAGGGATGTACTCCGGATTGTTACTCCGTCCCCTGCGGGCAATCAGAATCAGGGTTAACACGACAAAACCATTGACGCGCATCTGTGGTGGGTACATACCGTGATTCACTGGTGAATGATTCCTCACTTATCACTACTCGAATGATCGTCGAGCGCAATTTAAAATCAACCAATCTTCAAGTCATATCATTTCATTTACTGAAGTCAGAGGCCATGGGACATGCCGGAAAATATTAGCTTTCTCTTGCGTCTTGAGGACAAACCGACCGTGGAGTCACGAAGTACCCCTCACACGAGTGGTAGAAGGCTTGAGGATCGTCAGGAGTGCTCTGCACTGTTTCTGTCGATATCCCTGGTCATTCTTTCTGCTCAGAGCCGTAATAATTCGTTTCATTTCCATTCCATCAGTGTCTTCGAACTATTGATAGGAAGAGGAAGGAGTCCAAATTTTCGGGGAGTGAGAGCTGACTTGCGACGGGAGGCATGGTGAACAAGGGTAAACTGAGCGGCGTTTCCACACAATGCTATCGCGGGCGGCCTAGTTTTTTTGTTTATGGCGCACACATACACCACCACGCAGACCCGTTCTCCCTCACATGTAGGCCTTGAGCGCTTTGCGCCTAAATTTGACGGCGCTAGAAATTTTGGCGTGATCTATGGTTTTGGACAATCAACGTGAAGCCAATCAGTAGATCTACGGTACGGACCTGAAAGGGGGTTTTAATGCCCTTGCTTGTTACTAAGAAATTTATTCTGTGATTAAAAGCAGCAAGTGTCAGCCTGCCCTAAAGAAAAAGTATCTGAAGGAGATGAAAACTGAACCCAAAGCAAGACATTTATCAACATCCAAAGCTGCTGAACCTTGCTCAGAAATCCTCAGTGCAAGATTTTCCTCAATATATCCCATCCTCTCTTTTAGTTAATGTTTGACGTGCTTCACAGAAGGGGGTTAAGAAACCATTGCTTCCAATATAGTATAGAGATAGAGAGCAAACCACTGGTGCTCAGGTGACTGGGTATCAGCAAGTAGCCGGCTCGTCCATAAGGAATGCGGAAGCTGCAAGTCCCCCAGATGCTCACTGCATGGAGTATGACTTCATCAACATTACACTAAAATATTTGCAAACTGACAAATATATTACAGGAAAAAAATCTGTTGTTTATGTTGTTTTCAGTGATAGCTAATTTTTAATTTTTTGTTGCAACGGGATAAAAATATGATTAAAAAATTAGGAACGTTTGATGCGGCACAATAGTTTAGGGATTACTGGCCACTATTGAGCCTGCTACTGGAGTATCAGTGATTCAGCAACTGCTAGTATATTTGTTGTTTTGTACATGTGAGGAGGGGGAAGAACTGCTGGTTATCAGAGCTAGGTTTCCACACATTATGAATGAAATAACATGAATCACTTGGTGTCCTTAGCACTGTTCTTTATGACAAGACAATAGATTACTTATCTGCCTGCAATAGAGCCAATAAATATTTAAAATTATGGGAATGCCCCACATCAAGATTACTGTACTTTGAATGTTCTCTGATATGAAAGGGAAGAGCGTTATCTTAAACTGTTATATTCATGGAAGAGATACTTGAGGGCATTCTACATCTAACATTCTACTACCACAACAATGTACTGGAGTGAAGAGATATGGGAGGAAGTGTTAACTATTAATCCAGTGGGAAGGTCATGGGCACAATAAAAGAATACGGTACTGTGTTAACATCATCCATGGTTCCACAACTATTCAACCTGCTCCCAGAGATACAGGAGGGACCCTGCTTTACAGTACTTTGCTTTACAGCATTTTCACTAATACTCAGCAAATGTCAATTAACCCATTCTTTCATTTAGTCAGTTTCTTACAATATATTCACATTCACTATAACGCTCAGGATGAAATGTTTTTAAGATAAGTTAATGAAGTGTACTGTATATGCATTTTTTTTAGGCCTAGGGGGAGGCTCTATTGCTCACTTAATATTTGATAGTGTAAAACATGTGTATCACGGCCTTTTTTCTTCTTTCAATAAAACCGGCTGTATCCCACCGGGGAGGCAGGAGGCCCAAAAAGCAAAAAAAAATACGGAAAGATCAGGAATATTATATGCATTTGTAAGTGAAAAAAAGGCCATGTTTCACTTTATACGTGAATTTTTGCTTTACAGTGGTAGCGCAAAAACCTACACAGCTGTATTAAGTGGGGACACTCTTGTATTTGCTTGAAAACATTGCTGGAAGAAGTATGTATAAGAACTTTTGAAGAGCAAACTGGATCACTACCTCCACCAAGTTTAAGATCTACCAGACTGTTACAGATATGAGGGCACTAAGCCCACTCAACAGATAACAATCTGATTGAACAGGCGGTCAACAGAAAAGCCTAACCAGTTGTGAGAATCGAAATCTTACAACAACTGGTCACAAATTTTTTTTATAAACACAAGAAACATAAAAGTTGGTTATAAGCTAGTACGTTTCACCCCAAGAGTGCACTAATTATAAAGTTTTGATTCCCTAAAATGGAGGTTTCTTGACTAGCCACGTGGTAGAAGGCTCTGGAATCTAAGGAGTTTGAACTGACTCTCCCCGGGCATTGTGACCCCTACAGGTTTATGCTATCCATTCCCCCCCCACCCATTTTATGTTACTGTAATATTAGCACATCTGACTTGCAGGTGCTGGTACCATGCGACAAATTTTTCTTCAGAATCGTGAAGTAGAGGAACTTATATATCGGTGCCGTCAGTTAGAGCAACAAATGTTGCACCAGACCGGATTCCCAAGACCATGGAACCCCTATGAAACGGTTACCGTTCTGAAAATTTTTTTTCCCCTAGCTTCTCCCGGGCTACAGCACATTCAAGCCTTTGCTTCTAAAGACTGAGGAATGATGAAAATTTTAATGTGCTTAGTATGTACTGTCAAACTTACATATTTTTTTTTTTTTTCGTTTTTTCTGTTTCTGTTTTGGTATTTACCATTACACCCCGCCCCCCCCCCCTGTAATATAAGTCTTCATTTGATTTACTTTAAGGGAGGTTACTGTTAAGACTTCATAATCTCTTTCCATTCTATAGTATATGTAATATTGGACAATAAAAGGACAGTGGCAAATGAGGAAAAAATTACTCTGCCTTGAAATGTTTTTTTTATAAAGCTGCATACAGATCTCAAAATTTTTCTCCATGAGCAAATACAATTGCTTTTAGAAAAATTTGTATCACTTTCTAATGGCCGGGTATTCATGCTTGATGAGATTTGCAGTATGTATATAATACATGAGTGAACCAGTAGTAAGTTATAAGCATCTGAATTGTAGAGGAAATGCTGTAATACTTCGCGTACTTAGAGAACAGGATTTCTTTTGCTGAATTTCAACTTTCCATGTCAAGTAAACAAATTCAAATAAACTCTATGAAGAGCTAATCTCTATCCTTGCAACCTATCCACTGTTCATCTGTTACTGGTTCTGTTGATAACGTATCGTTGGCCATTCATAGAACCATCGGATGTTGCTATAAATTTCTGTAGCATTTTTGGTACATTTGGGGCATGGTGGTTTTGAAGTCTCTGGCTGATGAACAGTGGATACTTTTCTGCTGCCTTATGGTTGCTGACTGATTTACTAGTTGTTCCTAATATGTGAGTATGGTTGCGTATGCATTTTGTTAAGAAAGATATATTTTTTTTTATTTATTTTATTATTATAACTGGCCGATTCCCCCAAGGCAGGGTGGCACGAAAAAGAAAAAAACTTTCACAATTTTTCATTCAATCCATCACTGTCTTAGCCGAAGGGTGCTTTACACTACAGTTTTTAAACTGCAACATTAGCACCCCTCCTTCAGAGTGCAGGCACTGTACTTCCCATCTCCAGGGACTCAAGTCCGGCCTATTGCGGTTTCCCTGAACCCCTTCATAAATGTTATTAAGCTAACACTACAACAGCACGTCAAGTATATTAAAAAAAAACCATTTGTCTCCTTTCACTCCTATCAAAAACACGGCTCACGCATTGCCTGCTGGAAGTCCAACGGCCCCTTGCAATCAAAACCTTCCTTTACCCCCTCTCTCCAACCTTTCCTAGGCCGACCCCTACCCCGCCCTTCCTTCCATACAGCTGATACACTCCTTGATGTCATTCTGCTTTCGCTCCATTCTCTCTACATGTACGAACCACCTCAACAAACCCTTCTAAGCCCTCTGGACAAAAGTTTGGTAATCACGCACTGCCTCAATAACTTCCTAACTACGGTATTCTCTGCATTTTTATATTCACACACACATTGCCCTCAGGACTTGACATCTCCACTGCTCCAGGCCTTCTCCTGTCGCAACATTCATCACCCATGCTTCACACCCATAATATGAGCGTTGGTTAAAACATACTCTCATACATTCCCTCTTTGCCTCCAAGGAAAAGTTCTTTGTCTCCACAGACTCTAAGTGGCACCCACTCACTCTTTTCCCCTCTTCAATTCTATGATTCACATCATCTTTTCTTAGACCATCCATGACAAACGTCCCACTCCCAAATATCTGAAATACATTCACCTCCTCCATTACTTCTCTCCCCTACAATCTGATATTCAATCCTTTCATCACCTTATTTTTTGTTATCCTCATAACCTTACTCTTTCCTGTATTCACTTTTAATGTTTCTTCTTTTGCACACCTACCAAAATTCATCACACCAATCTCTGCAACTTATCTTCAGAATCTCCCAAAGAGCACAGTAGTGTCATTTCAGCAAAGAGCAGCTGTGACAACTCCCACTTTGTGTGTGATTCTCTCTTTCTTTTATAACTCACACACACCTATTGCAAGACCCTCGCATTTACTTCTATTACAAATCCCCATTATAAATATATTAAAACACAACCACCCGGTGAACATCACACATCCTTGTCTAAGGGCTACTTTTACTCGGGGGGGAAAAAATTTCCACTCTTTCCCTGTACTACCTCTAACTTGAGCCTCTCTATCCTCGATTTATAAAAAATCTTCACTGCTTTCAGTAACCTTCCTCTACACCATACACTTGCAACATCTGACTCACTATTGTCCCCCTAATCCACCCTGTCACTATGCCTTTTCCAATATCCTTTAAATTGCCCAAAGACCTCTTTACGCCTTATCTCAAATACTGTTCACTTATATGTTTTTCACTGTAAACGCCTGGTCACACACCACCTCCTTTCCTAAGCCTCCTGTTCATCTGCCTATCATATTCTCCGTCTTACTTTTAAATTCTGTCATTAATAACTCTACCTTACACTTTACCAGGTATACTCAGCAGACTATCCCCCTATAATTTTTGCACTCTTTTTATCTCTTTGCCTTTATACAAAGGTAACTTATGCCATCCTCTCTGCCAATCACTAGGTAGCCCTACCCTCTTCCTTTCATTTATTAATTAATTGCACCAACCACACTCCAAAACTATATCCCCACCTAGCTTTTATCATTTTTCTATCTTTTATCCCATCATTCCCGGCTGCACCTTTACCCCCTTCATTTTACTAATGCTCACGAAACTTTCCCCCCCAATCACTCACTACTGGCTCTTCCTCACTCCTACAAGATCGTTATCCTCCTCTGTCCTATACACGAAATCACAGCTCCCTTTCTTCATCAACATTTAACAATCTCCTAAAATTATTTCCCTCCATCTTCCCAATACCTCTTTCTCTCCATTTTAATAACTCTCCTCTCCTATTTTTAACTGACAAATCATTTTGTTCTTAGCTTTCTTTAACTTGTTAATCTCACTCCAAAACTTTTTCTTATTCCTTCAACAAAATTTGGTGATAACATCTCACCCACTCTCTATTTGCCTCTTATTTACATTGCTCTCCTCTCTCTTACCTCTCTCTTTTTCTCATATACTCTTTCCTCCTTGCATCACTTCTACTATGTAAAAACTTCTCATATGCTAACTATTTTCTCCCTTACTACTCTCTTTACATCATCATTCCACCAATCGCTCCTCTTCCCTCCGCACCCACTTTCCTGTAACCACAAATCTTCTGATGGAACACTCTATCACTACATTTTTAAACCTACCCCATACCTCTTCGACCCCCATTGCCTATGCTCTCATTAGCCCATATCTATGTCCAATAGCTGTTTATATCTTACCCTAACTGCCTCCTCTTTTAGTTTTAAACCTTCACCTCTTCTTCCCTGATACTTTATTCACTTGTCTCACATACTACCTTTTACTCTCCAGTTGTAGAAGCTAACACTAGAAAGCGATCCACCCCTGATATAATCTGTGGCCCCTCTCATAAACATGTAAATCCATCGATGTCTAATCAACAGTCTTTATCTACCAATACATATCCAACAAACCTACTGTCATTTCGACCTACATCTTATTCTTGTATTCTTATTTATCTCCTTTTTTCTTAAAATATGTATTACCTATAACTAAACCCTTTCGATACAAAGTTCAATCAAAAGGGCTCCAATTATTATTTACACCTGGCACCCCTAACTTACCTACCACACCCATTGCTAATCAGTTTCTCCTACTTTAGCATTCAGATCCCCTAACCACAGTTACTCTCACTTTGGTTTCAAAGGCTCCTACACTTTCACTTAACATCTCCTAAATCTCTCTGCTCCTCTGGCATTCTATCTTCTCCAGGTGCATACACGCTTATTATTGACCACTTCTCGCATCGCAGCCTTTACTTTAATCCACATAATTCTTGAAATTTACACTTACATTTCATTATTCTCTTTTTCTCCTTCCATAGCTGATCATTCAACATTACTGCTACCCCTTCCTTTGCTCTAAACTCTCTCAGATACTCCAGATTTTAATCCCATTTATTTACCCCACTGAAACTCCCTTACCCCCTTCAGCCTTTGTTTCGCCTTAGGGGCCTAGGGACATCCAACTTCTTTTCATTCATAACATCAGCAATCATCTGTTCTTCTTGTCATTCCGCACTACTCCACGCACATTTAAGCATCCCTGTCTTTATATTTAAAAGTTTTTCTGCTTCTCTTTTTTAGTAAATGAACTACAGGAGATGGGGTTTACTATAGCATTAGCTCCCGGCATTTTTAGTCGCCTCATACGCAACCGCATGGCTTACGGAGGGAAACAAAAGTTTCTCTTTCCACTTCCCCATGGACAATAGAAGAATTAAAGAAAACAAGAGGCTATTTAGAAAAAGGAGGAAAAAAAACCTAGATGTATGTATTATATATATGCATGTGCGTGTCTAGTGAAGATTGTGTGACCAAAGTGTGTGTAGGAGTAGCAAGATATCCCCTGTTATCTAGGCATGTTTATGAGACAGAAAAAAAGAAAACAGCAATCTTCCATCATTGCTCAAAACAGTTACAGGTTTCTGTTTCACAGTCATTGGCAGGGACGGTACGTACTTCCCTGGGTGGTTTTTTGCTGTCTACCAACCTACTACCTTATAGAAAGATATATATACAGTAATTATACTGTACCTATAGAGCATAGTTATTTTTCTCATTGGTCAACAGACTTTTGTGTCACAGTTTTTTCTTTCTCTTTGTCCAATCATAATTTAACTGTATACAATGCTATATATTTACAACAATACTTGAACACTTTTTCCTAATTCAATTTTGATAATTCATACCATACCTCATCTTTCATAGACCCATCACGACTGACATCGTCCACTTCCCAAGAAATATTTTCTGATACGTTCCCTCCTCCATTACTCTCTCCCTCCAATCTTGATATCCAATCTTTCATCACCTAATCTTTTTGTTATCCTCATAACCTTACTCTTTCCTGTATTCATTTTTAATTTTCTACTTTTGCATACCCTACCAAATTAATCCACCAACCTCTGCAACGTCTCTTCCTGAATCTACCCCAAGTGAACACAGTGTCATCAGCAAAGTGCAACTCTGTGACAACTACCACTTTGTCGTGATTATTTTATCTTTTAACTCCATGCCTGTCTTGCCAAGACCCTCGCATTTATCTTCTCTTTACAACCCATCCTATTAAATGTAATTAACCATGGTGACATTAACACATCCTTGTCTAAGGCCTACTTTTACTGGATAATAATCTCCCTCTTTCTACATACTCTAAACTTGAGCCTCCACTATCCTCGTAAAAACTCTTCACTGCTTTCGTAACCTACTCCTACACCATCACTCATGCAATCTGCCACATTGGGAACCCCTAATCCACCCTGTCATATGCCTTTTTCCAAATCACATAATTGCCACAAAACCTCTTAGCCTTATTCTAAATACTGTTACTTATATGTGTCACTGGTATACACCTGGTCCACACACCCCCTACCTTTCCTATAGCCTCCTTGTCTCATCTGTATCCTATTCTCCGTCTTACTCTTATTTCTTTCAATATTAATACTATTCCTTAAACTTTACCAGGTCATACTCAACAGACTTATCCTCCCTATGATTTTTGCACTCTCTTTTGTCCCCTTTGCCTTTATACAAAAGGAACTTTGCTTTGCTCTCTGCCAAATCCGTAGGTACCTTACCCTCTTCCATAAATTTATTAAATAATTGCAACCAACCACTCCAAAAAACTATATCACCCACATGCTTTTAACCATCTTCTTCTTCTATCATCAATCCCAAGCTGCCTTAAACCCCTTTCATTTTACCCTACTGCCTCATGAACCTTCCCGTCACCAACTCACAACTGGCTCTTCCTCACTACTACATGATGTTATTCCTCCTCTGCCTTATACACGAAATCACCAGCTTCACCTATCTTCATCAACATTGAACAAATTCCTCAAAATATTCCCTCCATCTTCCCAATACCTCTAACTCTCCATTTAATAAAGCTGCCTCCTCTCCTATTTTTAACTGACAAATTCCATTTGTTCTCTTGGCTTCCTTAATTGTTAATCTCACTCCAAAACTTTCTCTTATTTCTATACAAAATTTGTTGATAACATTCACCCCACTCTCTCATTTGCTCGCTTTTTTTTCTTTAGCTTCACCACTCTTCTTAACCTCTCTCTTTTCTACATATACTCTTCCCCTCCTTGCATACTTTACTTTGTAAACAAAATACTTATATTATGCTAACTTTTTTCTCCCTTTACTACTCTCTTTACATCATCATTTTCACCAATCGCTCCTCTTCCCTCCCGCACCCCACACTTTCCTGTAACCATAAACTTCTGTCTGAAAAGCACTCATAGCACAATTACATTTTTAATCCTAACCCCATACCTCTTATCGACACCATTGCCTATGCTCTCATTAGCCCATCTATCGTTCCAATAGCTGTTTATTCTTACCCTAACTGCTCCTCTTTTTAGTTTATTAACCTTCACCTCTCTCTCACTGATGTTCTATTTCCTTGTATCTGTCTACCTTTTACTCTCAGTGTAACTACAACTAGAAAGTGATCTGATATATCTGTGGCCCCTCTTTAAACATGTACATCCTGAAGTCTACTCAACAGTCTTCATCTACCAATACATAATCCAACAAACTACTGTCATTTCGCCCTACATCATATCTTGTATACTTATTTATCCTCTTTTTCTTAAAATATGTATTACCTATAACTAAACCCCTTTCTATACAAAGTTCATTTTTTTTTGTTTGTATTTGTATAAATAAGTCACCATGGGGCCTATAACAATTAGTGATAACAGCCAACCTAACAGAAAATTGGTTGGGAAGAACTTGTTTGATACTCAAATGGAGTGGCACTCAAACAGCCTTCTGGAATGACTGAAGGTCACATACTGAGGTTCCACTGTATTTTACTTATCAGTAAACAGTGATTTTTTTTTTTTTTTTTTCATTTTAGGCTCTTGATGAAAAATATGCCTGTTGCAAAATGTTAGTTAATACAGAAAATGTGGGCAGTTACCTTGATGTTTCCCTTTATATTGATACAGTATTGTGATTTCCATACAGAAAGTCAACTGCTGATGAGTATATCTTTTGTTAGGTTTGATTTTGGTGGAGGTCGATCCAGCGTTCGCAGTGTGGAAATTCAAACAGAGTCTTCATATTCTAAAGCTAAAGTGCGAAGAAGGCTTAATGTTACTGTGGCCAGAGGTGGGTTTATTATATCAAAAAATTTAATTTATTTTATTTAAGTAATATCAGTAGCTGCTGTGCTCAAAATGATGATGATTATTTCCTAAAATTCAATGGGTTTTGAGAATTTTCCTTTTCTGGTTACCTGGCCCTGGGTCAGGATTGTCTGGTGCTTGCCTTGTTAACTAGGCTGTTGCTGATGGCGGCCCATTGGCCCTCATATCTATCACAGCCTGGTTGATCTAGTACTTGATGGAGGAACTTGTCTGATTTTCTCTTGACGATTTCTGCACTCGTTCCAGCAGTATTTCTGATATCTGACAAGATGCTAAAAAAGCCTGGGACTGCATACATTATATTAATACAGTGTTCTTCTGTGGCCATGGCACCCCTACCTTTAAAAGGGTTTATTATACACATTTTACCATATCTCTAACCCACTTTAGTTGTTATGGCTGTGTGCAGATTTGAGAACATTCCATCAGGTACTTTCCACGTATATATTATCGTGTATTGTTCTCTTCTCCATTCCAGCAAGTATACATAATTAATACTTTGAGGCATTCCCAGTCATTTAACCCTAGGGTTTCGGACGTATAGTATGGCTTATGCACCAGTGTTTTTGACGTGCTAGAACGCCTAAATTCTAGTGCCCCCAAATCTAGTGAGAGAAAGCTGGTAGGCCTACATATGAAAGAATGGGTCTATGTGGTCAGTGTGCGCAGTTTAAAAAAAATCCTGCAGCACACAGTGTGTAATGAGAAAAAAAAAAACTTTGTCCGTGTTTTCGGATTAAAACAGCGACTTTGCACTGTATTTTCATGTGATATTTATTGTTGTATTCTAGTTTTCCTGGTCTCATTTTATAGAATGGAAGATATATTACAGGAATTGAGATAATTTTGACTGGTTTTACAATGAAAAGCACCTTGAAATTGAGCTCAAAGTAGCAGAAATGTTCGATTTTTACCAAAGTTCAAAAGTAAACAAATCATGCTAAGCGTCCAATACACATCAACTGGTGAGTCTAATATTCTTTCACAAGTATGCTGATATTATTTATACCATTTCTACACTAATGCAGTAGTCTGCATAACAGTAAGTCTTCTATTTTTTTGTGAGAATAAAAATTCAAAGTGGAAAGCAAAAGAATGTAAGAGGGGCATGGGGACGTGACTAATGAACAGAGGAAATGTTATTTTAGTGCCAGGAATGTCTTTCTTGTTTATTCTGTACCCTATTTGGAAATTGGCATCTTATGAAATTTGTGTGAAATTGGCAAAATTGCTAAATTCTGACCATTGTATTGGATAGTTGAAATCGGTAAATGGGTGGTTTCTTGTACTCCTTCGATAGAAAAAATGGAGTTCTAGTGAAATATTTATGATTTTTGTCGACTAGTACACTGGAATTAGCTGAAAATGGGGCTCAAAGTGGGCAAAATCGCCGATGCGTAAACATCGTTGAGACCGCTAACTTCATGAGAGAATAATTCCGTAAGTTTTCCATCAAATTTCATACTTTTGGTGTCATTGTGATAGGGAAAAGATTCTCTGTCATTTCATAAGTAAATTTTTTTTTTTTCTGAAAAATTTTTGACCCTGAGAACAAGTCTGGGAGAGGGCCTGGGGACCCTGAAAGGGTTAAATGCTTTAATCACTCTGTGCTACTTGTAAATCAATTCACTTCGTACAGTAACTAATGAAAGATCTAATTTATAATTACAGTAGGGCCCTGCTTTACAGTGTTTTGCTTTACGGTGTTCTGCTAATACAGTCTCATTAAATGTTGTATATTACAGTAATATACACATTTTCATTAATCCATGTTTGATATTTTTTCAAAATTACATAATAAGCATGATATATAACCTATAAACATGATAAATACACCCCACAGTAAAATAAATTAACATAAATATGAGATGTGGTAGCCAGACGACTTGTATGAGTGACGGCAAGAATAGCGTTTTCTGTAGTCCAACTTCAGAGAAAATGTGTAAACTATAATATTACTGGGGGTAACTGTAGAAAATTATTCCTCTCATATGCCTTCACTCAGGGCATCATTTCTTCTAAAAATGGCTTTGCATTAGAACGGGAGTGTTGCTCTTTATTTATTCTGCTGTATCAACGTGAAGGTAACTTGTACACAAACCAGATGCATTCACCTGGTTTGCTTACAAAACTCTTGTCTGCCTGATTTGTTTACATAACTCCGCTCCTGTCCTCTCACGTGTACAGTGGATCCTCGGTTAACGCCTTTAATCCGTTCCAGAGAGCTAGCCTTTAACCAATTTAGCCTTTATCCGAATTAATTTTCCCCATAAGAAATAATGGAAATCTAATTAATCCATTTCAGATACCCAAAAGTATTAAACAAAATAATTTTTTTACATGAAATATACATTTCCCTACACAGAAAACAACGATACATGACTAATAAAACAATAATAACATCACACTTACGTTTATTGTGGACTTGCTGATGAGTGATGAGACAGGAGGAAGGCAGAGGATGAAGGTGTTCTAGTGTTTGGAAGGGGAATCCCCTTCCATAAAGACTTCAGGTAACAAGTCCTTTTCTGGCTTGTGTCCTGGGAGTGCCTGTTCCTCCTGAGTAATGTAGGTCCTGTTTGGCATTTTCTTCCTAAACAGGCCTGTTTTGTCACAATTGAACACTTGTGGGGTTTTAATTTTTCAGTCTCTATGTACCCCTTAAAGTCCTGCACATATTTTTCAGCCGCTTTTTTGTCAGAACTGGCAGCCTCACCATGCCTTATCATACCATACCACCATCACAACCACTACCACCCTCTACTATCACCATCACTACCACCCTCTACTACCACCATCACTACCACCCTCTACTACCACCATCACTACCACCCTCTACTACCACCATCACTACACCCCTCTACTACCAAACATCACAACCACCCTCTACTACCACCATCACTACCACCCTCTACTACCACCATCACTACCCCCCTCTACTTACACCTCACTACCACCCTCTACTTACCACCATCACTACCACTCTCTACCACCATCACTACCACCCTCTACCATCATCACTACCACCCTCTACCCATCATCACTACCACCCTCTACCACTATCACAATTGCTGCCACCTCCTCTACCACCATCACAATCGCTACCACCCTCTACCACCATCACAATTGCTACCACCCTCTACCACCATCACAATTGCTACCACCCTCTACCACCATCACTACCACCTCTACCACCATCACTACCACCTCTACCACCATCACAATCACTACCACCTCTTCCATCATCATACCACCCTCTCCATCCATCACTACCACCCTCTCCATCATCACTACCACCCTCTACCACCATCAATACACCCTCTACCACCATCACTACCACCTTCTACCACCATTTACTACCATCTTACCACCATCACTACCACCTTCTACCACCATCACTACCATCTTCTACCACTATCACTACCATCTTCTACCACCATCACTACCATCTTCTACCACCATCACTACCACTTCTACCACCATCACTACCTCTTCTACCACCATCACTACCACTTCTACCACCATCACTACCATCTTTACCACCATCACTACCATCTTCTACCACCATCACTTACTCCACCTTCTACCACCATCACCCTCACCAACCATCAAATACCACCCTCTACCACCACCACTTTCGTACTTTTTTACAAACTTTTTCTTAAATTATGTGTTTCTCACATTCTTTACCATAGGGCTAGCACTAGAAGCTTTTTTGGGGCCCATGGTGGCTTATTTAGCAGTTACAAGCACCAAAAGCAATGGAATACTACAAAATATATCGCATGTACATGCGGAATTGTCCTTACTGGCTTTGTAAACATTGGCACACTGGCTGGTACACGGAGTGAGTGGCTGGGCCTGCTCAGGCCGCTGCACCGACACGTTCGGGACGAAAGCTCCTAACCGCGTTTTTAGGTGTTATCTGAGCCAATTTTTTCATGCCAAAGTGAGGTGTTATCCGATTTTGGCGCTATCCGGTCCAGGCGTTAACCGAGGGTCCACTGTACTCATTCTCTGTCTCTCATTTATTCATTTTATATCGTTTACTCACCTCTGACCCTACATTAAGACTACAAATATTTTATGTAATGAGTGTACCGTTTATGCATTTTACTTTATTTTTTTAATGCCTAGTTCTATTGCTAACTTAATACTATATGTTATTGTGAACTTATATGCATTTATAAGTGGAAAATAAGGGCATTCCACTTTATGGCAATTTCTGCTTTACGGCAGTAGCCTGGAACCTAACCTGTCGTATAAGTGGGGCCCTGCTGTATATACAAGCTCTGTGACAATAATGGGTCAGGCTATAGTATACTATATTCAGGATGGGTAATTATCTTGGTCCTGCTTCATTTTATGCTCTTCATTGTTGAGAGCCCCATAATTAAAAGTAAAGTACAGTAAAGGTTTATTTCTTTGCAAAGGTTACAATATATAATTACAATTTTGGTTTGCTAAGTAGAAAGAAAGCCACTATCATACCGGGGCATTTCGGGCAGACTAATCCTAATACGTACATAGTAACTACTTAAAACTAGACAAGTGGTTTACATGATGACAATCATGTTTAATCTTAATACTAATGCGAGGTAGCCAAGGTGGAAGTTTCTAAGTATAATAATCTTGAAGTTGCACATTATAAAAAATATTACAATTAATGATTCAGTCAGTAATATTTCATGGACTGGCAGAAGTTTAAAGTATAGAGGCCACATAAAATAACTAGTTAGTTGTTTTGGTTGATTTGATTAATATTGAGAGATAAGATGATTTTTTAGCAAAATCCTAAATTTATAAGTAGACAGGGGATCCTTTACCGGTTCTGGTAGCGAGTTCCAGATTTTCAGGCTCTTTATGCCTTTATGGGCATAGCATTTTTGCACAGTGTGAGACTGACACGAGGGATGTTGAAGAGTGCCTTATGCCTTGTATTGTGACTGTGCATTCTGTTGTAACTGTCAAGGAGTAGTTTAAGTGGAGGATTTATAGTGGAATTTAATGTTCTGTATATGTAGAAGGCATTATAATACAAGTGTATGTCTTGTATATTTAGCAAGTTCAGGCTTTTGAGATGTGGTGGGGTGTGTTGTCTAGCACAGGAACTGGTAATCAACTGCGCAGCAGCTTTTTGTTAGGTTATTAAAGGTTTAAGGTGGTTGGCTGTAGTTGATCCCCAGGCACAAATATCTTAGGTGAGGTAAGGATATATTAAAGAGTGGTATAGGGGAAGGAGTGCTGTTTGTGGTACATAGTATCGTATCCTGGAAAGGATTCCTACTGATTTGGACATTTTCTTGCTTATTTATTGGATGTGGGAATGAAATTCAAGATCACAGTCAAGGAGAAGACCTAGAAATTTACCCTCAGTGTGCCTTGATATAGGGGAAACCATTTATCGATATGTTTAGTTGGATACTTAACCCTTTCAGGGTTTTTTGACGTATGTACTGTACTAGTACGTCTTACGCACCAGGGTTATTGACGTACTAGTATGCATAAATTCCAGCATCCTCAAATCAAGCAGGAAAAGGCTGGTAGGCCTAGATGTGAGAGAATGGGTCTCCGTGGTCAGTGTGCGCGGTACAAAAAAAATAGGGGACCCAGTGTTGCATTTTGGGAAAGCCATTTTATTACACCTTGTTCACCATGTCTAGCACTAAGAAACTCCTCACTCCTTCGCTAATTGGGGCTCTTTTGTTCCCAAGTGACAGTTCAAACACAGATGGAAGTGCCAGTGAAGATGAATTTCATTGTTTTGAGGAGTTTGTGACCGAAAGCAGTGCCCAGGAAACCAGAAGGAAGGAAGGATGAAGGAAGGTAGGAAGAAAGGGAGGAAGGACAGAAGAGATAAGAGGAAGGAAGGAAGGAAGGGAGGAAGTAAGGGAGGAAGTAGACCATCAACCTAGGATAACCCAAAAAATTCAGACAGCGACTTATTTCCATGTGGGTTGGTGGGGTGGGGAGGAAGGGATGGGTGTTGACAGGCAGTGAGGGTGGTGAGTGATGGTGTGATTTGCCATTGTGACACTAATTATGCCGGTGACTCAGCATATTTACAAGTCCACCCCCCACACAACAACTAGGAACTTAACGGAAGCTGTAGCAGTTCTGGGAAGTGTCCAGTGACTTTATATGTGTATATATGTGATAGAAAAATAGTAATAAACAGCATTTTTTATTGTTGGTTTGTGTAAACATGTTTTGTAAACTTATAATGACTGTTTGTGCAGTTATTGTGTAGCATACAATGATTGAATATACATTCAGTATACCTTATATTGGACTCACAGGCCATGAAAGTTACTTGAAGGAAGAAAGAAAGGAAGGAGGGAAGGTAGGCAGGAAGGAAGAGATGAGAGGAAGGAAGGAGGGAAGGTAGGTAGGAAGGAGGGAAGGTAGGTAGGAAGAAGGGAAGGTGGGAAGGAAGGAAGGAAAGGAGGAGGGTAGGTTTGTGGGGAGGAAGGGATGTGTTGTGGAAGGCATTGAGGTTAGTGAGTGGTGGTATGATGCATCATTGTGACACAAGACACACTGGTGCAAGCTTTCAGAACCTCTTGCATTTATAGGAACCTGTCCAGTGGCTGTGTATATATGATAGAAAAATAGTAGTAAACAACATTTTTTATTGTTGGTTTGTGTAAACATGTTTTGTAAACAATATAATGACAGTAAAGTTTGTGCTGTTGTTGTGTAGTATACAATAAGTGAATATATACCAAATAGTCTTTATATTGGTCTCAGAGACCATAAAAGTTACTTGAAAAAATAAAATATTAAAAAATAAAAAGAAGTAGAGAAAACAAAATAAACTATTACCGGGTGACTGGCAGTCAGTGACGTTGCTGTAAGCAGTTCAATTTCTGCCAAATTTACACCTCCATATCTCAGTAAATATTGAGCGCAAAAAATTTTTTTTGGCCTATAATACTCCCTCTCCCCCCCCAAAAAAAACTATCATTTCATAAGAAATTTTTTTTTATGAATATTTTTCGACCCTGAGGACAAGTTTGGGAGAAGACCTGTCAACCATGAAAGGGATAAGGCTCTGTTGCCAAACAGATGAAGTATGTTTTGTCTATGTTGAGAGTGAGTTTGTTGGTTATCATCCAAGTATGTATTTTTAGCAGCTCGTTGTTTACAGTGTTTCTAAGCACAGCCGGGTTTGAATGGGAGTAGACATAAGTAATGTCATCAGCGAATAGGACTGGTTTAACCCTTTGACTGTTTCAGACCCCTCTCTGAAACTGTAATTCTATGTCGCTCAATTTTTGAAAAAAAAAAAATTATTTTTTCTTATGAAATGATAGAGAATCTTTTCCCGATGGTAATGACACCAAAAGTTCGAAATTTGGTCGAAAACTCGTGGAATTATGCTCCCGCGAATTTAGCGGTCTCGGCGACATAAGCGTATCGGCGATTTTGCCGACTTTGAGCCCTATTTTCAGCCAATTCCATTGTTCCAGTTGACCAAACTCATAGCTATTTCTTTAGAACTCCATTTTATCTATCAGATGAGTACAAGAAACCTCCCATTTACTAATTTGGACTACCCAATATGGTGGTGAGAAATTGGCATTTGGCCAGTTTCACACAAACTAAAAAAGATGCCAATTTCAAAATAGGGTCCAGAATAAACAAGGTAGACATTCGTGTCACTAAAATAACATATGCTCTGTTCATTAGTCACATCTCTAGGCTCCTCTTATATTATTATTGCTTTCTATTTTGATTTTTTATTCATACAAAAAAATACAAAATTTACTGTTATGCAGACTACTGCATTATTGTAAAAATGGTATAAATAATATCAGTGCACTAGTGAAAGAATATTAGACTCCCCAGTTGACGTGTATTGGACGTGTGGTGTGATTTATTTACTCCTGAACATTGGTAAAAATCAAACATTTCCGCTACTTTGAGCTCAGTTTCAAGGTCGTTTTCATCGTCAAAGTAATGAAAATCATCTCTATTTCTGTAATATGTTTTCCATTTTATCACCCAAGACCATGAAAACGCGAATACAACGATAAATACTATACGAAAATACACCTCAAAGTCGGCGTTTTATTCCAAAAAAACGATCAGTTTTTTTTTTCTCATTACGCAATGTGTGCTGCAGGATTTTTTTTTATGTGGTGCACACTGACCACACAGACCCATTCTCTCACATGTGGGCCTACCAGCTTTCTCCCGCTTGATTTGAAGCCGCTAGAATTATTGAGTATATATACGTCAGAAACATTGGCTCGTAAGACGTATTTATACGTCGAAAACAGTCAAAGGGTTAAGGGTTGGGATGCATTGGGAGATCATCGATGTAGATGAGAAAGAGGAGTGGGGCTAGGACACTACCCTGGGGTACTCCTACAGCTACAGGCTGGATAGTGGAGTTGACTCTGTTTGCATGTACATACTGGTGTCTGTCGTTTAGATAGGATTTTAGGCTATCAAGGGAATGTCCTCTGATGCTGTAATGGTTTAGTTATAGGTGAAGGAGATTGTGGTCGACTGGATCAATTGCTTTCCGTAGGTCAATGAAGAACCCCAGAGGGTATTTATTTTTTTCCAGAGCTGTATATATTAGGTCAAGCATTTGTATAATAGCATCATTCATACTTGTTTTTGGTCTAAACCCAAACTGGCAGGAGTTAAGTATGCTGTTGGATATAAGGTAGGAGTAAAGTCGTTTGTGTATTATTTTTTCGAATATTTTGGAAAGTAAGGGCAAGTTTGATATGGGTCTGTAGTTGTTCAAGTCAGTTGGATCACCTCCTTTGTGGATGGGGGTGACCTTTGCTGTCTTGAGTATAGATGGGAAGGTTGAGGACTCCACAAATTTGTTAAACAATGCTGTAATAATGGGTTACAGCTCATGTGCAGCTGTTTTATATATGAATGGTGGCAAGTTATCTATATCTCCTGCTTTGTTTTTTTATGATTAATGACTAGTGAGTCTTTAGTAGAATTAGTTGGAGCTAGAAATAGAGTACAGTGGACTCTCCTTTTTCATTGATCTCCGTTATCGCCAATTTCCATTTTCGCCGATTTTTTTCATCAAAATATTGGTTGTTTTCGTTGATTTCCTCCATTTTCGTCGATGGTACGGAACCTGTCCAGTGCCCAGTGCTCACACAAAGCCGCCTCCCACACGCATTCTGATGCAATGTCGCTTTGTTTCTTGGTGAGTGAACATATCCTGCGAGGTCATATGAAACATTTCGTAATACTAATCCATTGTTCTTGGCGCTTGTTTATTGTGTGTGACTGCTAAATAAGCCACCATGGGCCCAAAGAAAGCTCCTAGTGCCAGCCGTTTGGTAAAGAAAGTGAGAAACACGATAGAATTAAAGAAAGAAATCATAGCAAAGTACCAATGTAGAGGAGGAAGAGCGAGGGAAGAATGTGCCTTCAGTGATTCTGTGATATATATGGTACTAAAGCAGCACGAGTCGATAAAGGCTATAGCACCAGCCAGTGATAAAGTGTAGCATTAACAGTGTAGCAAGTAAGTTAAGCGATTAATCAATAGAAAAAGGACAGCATGAACCTAGCTCCTCCAATGTTGTTGGAGTTATATAGGGCTACTGACAACACAGCCACCTGTGCCGCCGCCTTCACCACCACTTATGCTCTCAGTGGCCCTTATACACCCAACAACAACACAACACCACTCATGACAAACATAATGACATTTTATTCATTCTAGAGTTTGTCTTGTTTCTGTGTTATTAATATTGTTTATTATGTCATATTAGATGAATTGTGTTAGATAAAGCGGCAGCGGCAGCAACAGCAGCGACCTCCAAGCTCCGTACCTTTCTCCAACTATCAGAGCCACCAATGCTTCTATGATGACCTAGTTACAAGCAAAACTGCACTACCCAACGTAGCACCCAGAATGACCAAAGATTACCAACAGTGAAACCTACAAAGCGAAAATAATAGAGATCAAAGGAAGACTGCCCTCAAACCCAAAGCAACACCCTGCTGCCAGCCGAACAACGCAACCCTAAGCTTTGTATAACTACAACTTCTTCTTAACTACAACAATTCCTGTAGTATTATGAGGCGCAATCTCAGAGGAAACAGCACCAAGGCCAGCAAGGAAACATTGAAAAATCAACTATTCAACAAGTGTAGCCAGGAGGACGCTGGCCCAGCTACCTCCCCTCTCACCACCGCTCAAGGCGACACCACAACAATAACAACATTTGAGTCACTAAAGACACCCTTCTCCTGCATTATTCTTACTGAGACCTGGCTTAAGCAGGACACAGTTGATACCTACCTACTATCAGGATACACAGCAATCCACAACTGCAGACCATACCAAGTTGGGGGTGGTACTGCAATCTATTACTCTAACCAACTATCTTGTATTAACACTAATTGCTTTAGTGATGAATATGGGGAATACATTTTTGCTAATTTTACTGTAAAAAACGTCAAGACGCCTATAACAATCGGTGCCATATACCGGATACCCCACACAAACATCCCAAACTTCAGTGAGAATCTAAAGTCACTAATAACAAACAGACAAATGAATAAGCACCACCTTCTCTTAGCTGGAGACTTCAATATCAACCTTGGCCTACCAGATGATCAGACTGTAACTGATTTCATCAACAATATGAACAACACTTCTCATACCAACAATAACTAAACCAACCAGGCTGACTGAGACAAGTGCAACCATAATAGACCACATATGGACCAATATACTAGCCCCCCTTAAATCAGGGATAATCACAGACAGCACTACTGACCACTATCCAACCTTCCTCTTAATAAACATTAATAAGCCACCACTCGAATACAACAAAGTTTCATTTAGACTCCATGACGAGGCCTCAATAAGGAAGTTCACAGCAGACCTAGAGACTGTTGACTGGCCTACAGAATTTTCCAATGCCAATGGTATTGATGATTGGACAGACATTTTTCTTAACAAAATACTTAGACTATACAACAAACATTGTCCTATAAAAACGAAACAGATCACGAATAAATGGCTTGGTTGCCCATGGCTAACCAGCAGCATTCTGAAATCCATTGATAAGAAACACCAATATGAAAAGCAATGTAGACAGGGCTTAATACACAAAGATATTCTCAAACAATATTCAACAGTTCTCACCAAACTAATAAAAAAAGCCAAACAACTGTACTACTCCAGCAGATTCACTGACACAAGAGGAGATATAAAAAAGACCTGGAAAACACTTTCGCAGATTCTGGGGACCCATAAACTGAAAAAAAACAAGAATATTTTTCTAACTAACCCTCATGAAACACCACTGCATCCCACTGATACAGCTAACAAGATAAACGACTTCTTCTCAAACATAGGATCTAATCTCCCCCGTAAAATCCCACGTACCAATGCCCGTGCCAGGGACTACCTAGATGGGAATTTCCTGAATTCCTTCTATCTTGTACCAACTGAGCCCACGGAAGTCACCGCGATCATAAAGTCACTTAAAAATAACTCGGGGAATCTGTCTCACGTCCCACCATTATTGTACAAGCGAGCGGCCCATGTCCTTTCGCATGCTATTACATTACTTTTTAACAAGTCACTAGAAACTAGCACCTTCCCGACACTACTCAAGACACCAAGGGTTACACCAATACATAGAGATGGTGACCCTACAGACGTAAACAACTATAGGCCAATATCAAACTTACCATTGCTATCCAAAATCTTCGAGAAACTCGTGCACAGGAGACTATATTCATTTATAACATCTCAAAACATACTCAACCCCTGCCAATTTGGATTCAGGAAAAATAAAAGCACTAATGATGCAATTATAAAAATGCTGGACCTGCTTTACACAGCATTGGAAAATAAGGAATATTTGCTAGGAATTTTCATTGACCTAAGAAAAGCGTTTGACACAGTAGACCACGGCATCCTACTCCACAGACTTGACCACTGTGGTATAAGAGGCCATGCGCTTGCATATTTTAAATCCTACCTCTCTAATAGGTATCAGTATGTCACCATTAAAGACACAGCCTCATCAATACAGCCACTTGATACTGGAGTTCTGCAGGGGAGTGTCCTTGGACCCCTGCTCTTCCTCATTTACATCAATGATCTTCCAAACATATCCCAACACCTGAAACCCATTCTCTTTGCTGACGACACGACTTATGTCATCTCCAACCCTCCACTCACCCATTTGACCATAAACAGAAATATCAATCTCAATCTCAAAATAATGAATCTTAACTAGTCATAAGTTGGCCTGTGATACTCCAATACTGAAACTATGTATAGTGCCAAAACAAAAGCATTCACATTGTTAAACTCACAAACTAGTACGTATTTAGTCACTTAGCCATAATACCAACTAACCTCATAATTTTGTAATATTTTAAACTTAAGATTTAATTTAAGTCTGCCCGAAATGCCTAGCCATGCTAGGTGTTCTAGTGGTACACTCTGTAATTATTATTTTACTACATGTAAACCACACAATAAACAAATTCTGTAAACTTAGCATTGTAATCCTTATAGAGAATAAATTTTGAATTTGAATTTGAATCTTGCCACCCTCAACACCATTGTTAACAAGGAGCTGATCAAAATATCGACTTGGATGACAGCCAATAAACTTACACTTAACACTGGCAAAACCTACTATATTATGTTTGGTAGCAGAGCAGGTGTTGCGCAACTTAACATTAAGATCGACAACACTCTAATTGCCAGACATAATGAGGGCAAATTCCTTGGCCTATACCTCGACAACAACCTAAATTTCAGCACCCATATCCAACACATAACAAAAAAAGTATCCAAAACGGTGGGGATCCTCTCCAAGATAAGATACTACGTACCGCAAACTGCCCTTCTCACACTATACCATTCACTTATATATCCATACCTCACCTATGCTATCTGTGCTTGGGGTTCAACTTTAGCAACACACCTAAAGCCAATAATAACCCAACAAAAAGCCACAGTAAGAATAGTCACTAAATCCCATTCCTGGCAACACACCCCCCCCATTCTTCATAGATCAAAACTTACTCCCTGTTCAGAACATCCACACTTACTACTTTGCAATCTATATCTACATAACCTTAAATTCCAATATTAACCTTGACCTAAAATGCTTTGTTGATAGTTGTGACAGGATCCACAGGCATAACACCAGACACAAACATCTCTATGACATTCCCCGTGTTCGACTAAACCTTTACAAAAATTCAATGTATTTCAAAGGACCTAAAATTTGGAACACCCTACCTGAAAACTCTAGAACTGCAGACACATTCATCACTTTCAAAACTACAGTTAAAAAGCATCTTATCTCCCTGATCCACCCTGACAACTAACTACATGATAACCACCTGGTGGTTCACAATTACACTCACCCACCCACTGACTATAAACCCAGAAATACTAATCTTAATCTTAAAATAATAAATCCTAACTAGTCATAAGTTTGTCTATGATACTCCAATTTAGACACCTTGTATTGTGCCAAAACAAAAGCATTCACATTGCTAAACTCACAAATTATGATGTAGTCACTTAGCCTTAATACCATAATCTGTAAGGATTTAATGTTAAGAATTGATCTAAGTCTGCTCAAAATGCCTAGCCATGCTAGGTGTCCTAGTGGCCCCCTCTGTAATTAATATTTTATAACATGTAAACCACACAATACCCAAAACCTGTAAACCCCAAATTGTAACCCTTATAGAGAATAAACTTGAATTTAATTAAATTAGAGTTGATATATTAATATCATATTGAAGCATATTATCCCGTCTCCAGCAATAAACTCGTCTCCCTCTGCCCTCCGCCCCATCTGCCATACACCAACAAGAGTCTTCAGTAAAGGTAAATGTTCATTTATACATTTTATTAGGGCTTTATATTTATTTGTCATTCTTTTCTGTATGTAAATCTATATTTAGCTAAAACAAAAATTTTTTTTTGTTAATACTTCTGGGTGTCTGAAACTGATTAATTGTATTTACATTATTTCTTATGGGGAAAATGGTTTCGGTTTTCGCCGGTTTCAGTTTTCGTCGATCTCTCTGGAATGGATTAATGACTAAAAGGGAGGGTCCACTGTATTAGGGTAGTTGCCAGTGAGGTACTCGTTCGGCTGGGTATTTGAGTTTGGAATTTGACTTGCTAGCTTTGATCCTATAGTAGAGAAGAAGACATTAAATTTGTTGGCTGTGTCTATAGACTGTATGTGAGGTTCATCTGGTTTAGTTAAGTTAATCTCTCTTTTTCCAGACGGTTTCCTAGAGCCCAAAATTTTGGAGAGGGTTTGCCAGGTACTTTTCATATCACCTTTTATTTCAATAAATCTATTTTCGTAATACATTTGCTTTGATTTTCGTATTAGTTTTGTAAGTATTGAAGTGTAATGTTTAGTCAGTTCTTTAGTAATCAGGCCTAATCTGAACTGTTTTTCTAGTTGGTGCTTTTTATCAATAGATTTGAGGATACTATTTGTTAACCATGGGCTGTTTAGTCTCTTTTCTGTGATATGCTTCGTTTTGATCATACAATGAATGTTGTAGAGGTTTAGGGTTTTATGTAAAAAAGTTTTGACATCTTTGTCAATATTATTGCTGTCAGCTAGCTCTCCCTGCCAATCATTGGCACCTAGTGCTAATATTAAATTGTTTACCGATGTCTCATCGTGCAGGCGAAATGAGATCTTTCTCATTTCTTGAGGCAATTTACATAAGTTGGTTATGAGAAAGGTGGGGTAGTGGTCTGTAGTGTTGTCTGTGATTATATCTGCTTGTAGTGGGGATATCGTGTTGGTCCAGATTTGGTCAAGTAATGAGGCACTTGTCTCAGATTCTCGTAGGCTTAGTTATAGAGAGTAGCAACAAGTAGTTGTTCATGGTGTTTGTGAAATCAGCTACTGGAGGGTCAGTTGCTTGGATAAGGTTTATGTTGAAGTCTCCTGTAAGTATCAGATGGTGTTTATTCAGCTCTGACTCTGTTATCATGTTTCTAAAAGTGTAAGTATTTGTGTGTTGTAGTTTGTAGACTGCTCCAACAGTTATAGGTTTTTAAGGTTTATTGACATGAATTTGGCTATTATATATTTGCCGCTTTCATCCCTTGTGCAGGTTGAGTTAGTACATTCTAATTCATCAGAGTAATAGATGGCAGTGCCTCCTCCGGGTTGGTCAGGCCTGCAGTTGTGTGTGGTTGTGTAATCAGGTATGGTAAATATGTCTGTCAAATCTTGTTTGTGTCAGGTTTCAGTAAGAATAATGAATATTATAGTAGCATTTAGAGACTTCAGTAATGCAAGGAGGTCATCATAGTGTTTACTCAATGATCTAATATTATAGTTGAAAATTGTAATGTTCTTGTTGGCACCGAGTAGAGTTTTAGCTTGACTAGCAGTCTACTAATGGCAATTACTATTTGGATCATTTGTGCAGTTCAATAAGAGATTGATATCAGGATCAATAACTGAATTGTGATGATTGGTTTGAAAAACCGACAAGTTGAAGATTGAGACACTTATGCAACATATGGGAATCTTTATTCAGGAAACGTTTCGCCACACAGTGGCTTCATCAGTCCAGTACAAAGTAGAAAGGCATAAGGAGAGGAGGAGTTTGAGGTAATCAGTCCCTCAGCCTGAAGTCGATGTGTTCAGTCCATCAGTCTTGTAGAATGTACAGCATAGGGCCGTAGACATGGCTTATATACTGTAGTGAGGTGAGGCGAAGCAGGAGGTGGGGTCATAGTGGTATCATCCACTAGCCGAAGTAGGTCTTCGTCCAAAGGTTGGACAAGTGTTGAAGAATTCTTTGTAACAAGATCCCATGATGCTGCCATTCATCACAACTGTCAGACACTGCAGCATCATGGGATCTTGTTACAAAGAATTCTTCAACACTTGTCCAACCTTTGGACGAAGACCTACTTCGGCTAGTGGATGATACCACTATGACCCCACCTCCTGCTTCGCCTCACCTCACTACAGTATATAAGCCATGTCTACGGCCCTATGCTGTACATTCTACAAGACTGATGGACTGAACACATCGACTTAAGGCTGAGGGACTGATTACCTCAAGCTCCTCCTCTCCTTATGCCTTTCTACTTTGTACTGGACTGATGAAGCCACTGTGTGGCGAAATGTTTCCTAAATAAAGATTCCCATATGTTGCATAAGTGTCTCAGTCTTCAATAACTGAATTCATAAAGGGGCACATAGAGAAATAAGCTGTTGCAATTATCAAAAGACAAAAAAAAAACTTGCTGTTAAACCACTAGCAAATATGAATATATGGACTAAGATAATTATTTTCATATTCATATTCTTTCATATAGTTTCTTTGGACATGATACATAGCTGTACAAGGAATTATAGTAGTTGCGTACACATGCCAAAAGCTCCTTGTATGCAGAGCATTATTGGCAGGCTTAAAATTAACTTAAAATTAACAAGCAATGAAAGGTTCAGTGGTAAAAATTCCTGTAAACAATTTACAATATGAAGTACAGTTGAGTATTTGAAACAAGGAAATTTGAACATTTCGATATTGAAGAATATAGTTGTACAAATTTGTCGCATTACAGTGTATAAGAAACAAGATCAATTTACTGTATGTTGTCTTGAAGTTTTAAGATTTAAGTAATTGGGAGAATTATTGGTAATGTTAAATATTGAGTGTTGATTGTTTAGTCCTGGGTGAGTAAGTAGTTTTTTTTTAGAAGAGTCTTAACCCTTTCAGGGTCGACGGGCCCTCTCCTAAACTTGTTCTCAGGGTTGAAAATTTTTCGGGGGGAAAAAAAAAAATGTTTTTTCTTATGAACAGATAGAGAATCTTTTCCCGATCATAATGACACCAAAAGTATGAAATTTCATGGAAAACTTGCAGAATTATGCTCCCGCAAAGTTAGCGGTCTTGATGATGTTTACGCATTGGCAATTTCGCCCACTTTGAGTCTATTTTCAGCCAATTCCAGTGTACTAGTTGACAAAAATCATAACTATTTCGCTAGAACTCCATTTTTTCTATCGAATGAGTACAAGAAACCACCCATTTGCCGATTTCAACTACCCAATAAAGTGGTCAGAAATTAGCAATTTTGCCAATTTCACACAAATTTCAAAAGATGCCAATTTACAAATAGGGTCCAGAATAAACAAGACAAACATTCCTGGCACAAAAATAACATTTCCTCTGTTCATTAGTCACATCTCCAAGCCCCTCTTACATTTCTTTTGCTTTCCACTTTGAATTTTTATTCTCACAAAAAATGGAAGGTTTACTATTATGCAGACTACTGCATTAGTGTAGAAATGGTATAACTAATATCAGCGCACTTGTGAAAGATTTAGACTCGCCAGTTGATGTGTATTGGGCGCATGGCATGATTTGTTTACTTTTGAACTTTGGCAAAAATTGAACATTTCTGCTACTTTGAGCTCAATTTCAAGGTACTTTTCATTGTGAAACCAATCAAAATCATCTCGATTTCTGTAATATGTCTTCCATTCTATAAGATGAGACCAAGAAAACTAAGAATACAACCATAAATACCATACGAAAATACAGTGCAAAGACACTCTTTTAAACCAAAAACACGGTCAAAGTTTTTTTTTTCTCATTACGCACTGTGTGCTGCAGGATTTTTTTTTATACTGTGCACACTGACCACATAGACCCATTCTTTCATATGTAGAGCTACCAGCTTTCTCTCGATAGATTTGAAGGTGCTAGAATTTAGGCATACTAGTACGTCAATAACCCTGGTGCGTAAGCCGTACTATGTCGGAAACCCTGAAAGAGTTAAATTGATTTTCAGGCCTGGTTACTTTAGTATGTTCTGGTAATAAATTCCAGATTTTGGGGCCCTTTATGTGCATAGTTTTTACAGTGTGATACGGACACAGGGTACATCAAAAAGAGATCTGTCTTTTGTTATGGTTGTGTGTCCTGTTAAGGTTGGTGAGAAGTTTGAGTGGAGGGTTTATATTTGTGTGTATTGTTCTATGTATGTAATAGGCACATGAATAAGTGTGGATGTTCTTTGTGGTGAGCAAATTTAGACTTTTGAATATAGGTGGAGTATGCTGTCGTGAATGGGAAATTATCATTCTGATTGCAGCCTTTTGCTGGGTTATTTGAGGCCTTAGGTGATTTGATGTTTTTGATCCCCATGCACAAATTCCATTTGCGAGATAAGATAAGATTTTATTCAGATTTTTAACCCTTTCAGGGTCCAAGGCCCAAATCTGGAGTCACGCACCAGTGTCCAAGAATTTTCCAAAAAAAAAATTTGTTATTTTTTCTTATGAAATCGTAGAGAATCTTTTTGTGAAGGTAATAAAACAAAAAGTACGAAATTTGGTGGAAAATTGACGAAATTATGCTCTCGCGAATTTTGATGTGTCAGCGATATTTACGAATCGGCGATTTTGCCGACTTTGACTCCCATTTTAGGCTAATTACATTATTCCAATAAACCAAATTCTTAGCTATTTCACTAGTATTACTTCATTCTATCGACTGAGCACAAGAAATTGCCAAGTCAACTGTTTCAACTACAAAAAAAGTGATCGGAAATTGTTAATTTGGCCAATTTAACACAAAGTTCAAAATATTCCAATTTCAAAATAGGGTCCAGAATGAACAATGTAGGCATTCCTGGCACTAAACTAACATTTTCCTCTGTTCATTAGTTATGTTTTGAGGCTTTACAAATAAATTCCATTTTGATTTTTTATTCACATAATGAATTTTTATTCACACCAAAAAATAGAAGATTTACTGTTATGCAATACTGTAATAATTGTATAAATATCATCACCATATTTGTGAATGTATATTAGACCCACCAGCTGACGTGTATTAGACGTGTGAGGTCGTTTGTTTACTCTTGAATATCGGCAAAAATTTAACATTTCCGCTACTTTGAGCTCAGTTTCAAGCCATTTCCAATGCTAAAACCAATCAAAATCATCTCTATTTCTGTAATATTTCTTCCATTCTATCAAATGAGACCAAGAAATCGCAAATACAACTATAAAAAACATACGAAAAAACACTGCAAAGTTGCTGTTTTAATCGAAAAATCATGATTTCATTTTTTTTCTCTCATTATACACAGTGTGCTGCAGGATCTGTTTTATGTGGTGCACACATACCACATAGATGTATTCTCTCATATCTAGGCCCAAATGTACCACTCACAGTTTATCAGAGTGAGCTGAGCTCATGGCGTAGATCTACGGTTTGGACCCTGAACATAAAGCCGTAGATCTACGGGACGGACCCTGAAAGGGTTAATCCCGGAGGGTTAGCCACCCAGTATAACCCAAGAAAGTCAGTGCGTCATCGAGGACTGTCTAACTTATTTCCATTGGGGTCCTTAATCTTGTCCCCCAGGATATGACCCACACCAGTTGACTAACACCCAGGTACCTATTTGCTGCTAGGTGAACAGGACAACAACAGGTGTAAGGAAACGTGTCGAAATGTTTCCACCTGCCGGGAATCGAACCTGGGCCCTCCGTGTGTGAAGCGGGAGCTTTAGCCACCAGGCCAGTGCAAGGAGAGCTGATTGTGGAACATAGTACCATATCTTTGATAGTATGCCTACTATCTTAGAGATTTTCTTGGAAATTTGTTGTATATGTGTCTGGAATTTGAGGCTACTGTCTAGGTGGATTCCTAGGAATTTTCCCTCAGTGAGTCTTGTAATGGGTGATCCATTTAGAGTTATGTTAAGTGGAACATTTGCAGCTCTGGTTCCAAACTGAATGAAATAGGTTTTGTCAGTATTTAGGGTAAGTTTATTCGTCATCATCCAGGTAAATATTTTCTGCAATTCAGCATTGATAGTGTTGGCGAGTGTGGCTGGGTTTGGGTGTGAGAAGACGTATGTAATGTTATCTGCAAATAATATGGGTTTGAGTAGCTGTGATGCATTCGGTAGGTCATTGATGTAGATGAGAAAGAGTGGTGGTCCTAGGACACTTCCCTGTGGGACTCCTACTGTGATTGGTTGTGTGGAAGAGTTTGCACCATTTGTGTACACGTATTGGCTTCTGTTACTAAGTTATGACTTTAGGTAGTTGAGGGAGTGGCCTCTTATACCATATTGTGTTAATTTAGTGTGCAGCAATTCATGGTCATCTGTATCAAAGGCTTTATATAAGTGAATGAAAATTCCCAATGGGACTTCTTTCTTATTGAGAGTGGCATATGTTAGTTCTAGCATGTGTATGATAGCATCATTTGTGCTTTTATTATTCCTGAATCCAAACTGATAGGGGCTTAGTATGTTGTTTGAGATGAGGTAGGAATAGATCTGTCTATGAATTAATTTTTCAAAGATTTTAGAGTAGGGGTAAGTTAGAAATTGGTCTATAGTTATTCAAGTCGGCTTGATCACCTCCTTTGGGGATCGGGGTAACCCTCGCTATTTTGAGAACTGCTAGGAAGGTGGAGGATTCAATGGATTTGTTAACCCTTTGAGGGTTTCGGCCGTACTAGTACGGCTTAGGACCCAGGGTTATTGACGTACGTACTAGTACACCTAAATTCTAGCGCCCTCAAATCTAGTGGGAGAAAGCTGGTAGGCATACATATGAAAAAATGGGTCTATGTGGTCAGTGTGTGCAGTATAAAAAAAGTCCTGCAGCACACAGTGCATAATGAGAAAAAAAACTTTGACCGTGTTTTTGGAATAAAACAGGGACTTTGCACTGTATTTTCGTATGGTATTTATTGTTGTATTCTAGTTTTCTTGGTCTCATTTTATAGAATGGAAGACATTTTACAGAAATTGAGATGATCTTGACTGGTTTTACAATGAAAAGTACCTTGAAATTGAGCTCAAAGTAGCAGAAATGTTCGATTTTTACCAAAGTTCAAAAGTAAACAAATCATGCCAAGCCTCTAATACACGTCAGCTGGTGAGTCTAATATTCTTTCACAAGTGCGCTGATATTATTTATACCATTTCTACACTAATGCAGCAGTCTGCATAACAGTAAATCTTCTATTTTTTGTAAGAATAAAAATTGAAAGTGGAAAGCCAAAGAAATATAAGAGGGGCCTGAGGATGTGACTAACGAACAGAGGAAATGTTATTTTAGTGCCAGGAATGTGTTTCTTGTTTATTCTGGACCCTATTTGGAAATTGGCATCTTTTGAAATTTGTGTGAAATTGGAAAAATTGCTAAATTCTGACCACTGTATTGAATAGTTGAAATCAGTAAATGGGTGGTTTCTTGTACTCATTCAATAGAAAAAATGGAGTTATAGAGAAATAGTTATGATTTTTGTTGACTAGTACACTGGAATTGGCTGAAAATAGGACTCAAAGTGGGCAAAATCGCCGATGCGTAAACATCGTCGAGACCGCTAACTTCATCAGAGCATAATTCCGTAAGTTTTCCATCAAATTTCATGCTTTTGGTGTTATTATGATCGGGAAAAGCTTCTCTATCTTTTCATAAGAAAAAAAATAATTTTTTTTTTTAAATTTGGCCAACCCTGAGAAGAAGTCTCGGAGAGGGCCTGTCGACCCTCAAAGGGTTAAAGAGTGTTGCAATAATTGGTGACAGTACTTGTGAAGCTTTTTTGTACATAGAAGTAGGCAAATTGTTTGTCTCCTGTATTGTTCTTAATGGTGTTGATGATGAGTGAGACTTATGTTGGGTTGGTTGGAGCTAGGAATAGTGTATGCGGGTAGGTGCCTGTGAGGTAGTCTGATGGATGGGTGTTTGAGCTTGAGATTTTGCTTGCTAGATTCTTTCCAATGGTGGAGAAGAAAACATTGAGTCTGTTTGCTGTTTCAGTTGGTGGGAGGAGGGGTTCGTCTGATTTTGTTAATTTGATTTTGTTTTTGGGAATCCTTTTAGTTCCTAGAATTTCAGATAGGGTTTTCCAGGTCTTTTTTATATCACTCTTGATTTTTTTTTTGTTTACATTCAGTATTTCCATTACTTTTAACTTAAAAATAATTAAGGTGCTAACTCAGGTGCTAAAGTGTTTAATTTTCATCGTTTTAGCGCCTTATTAGCTAAAAATAAAGGAACTATTGAATATGAAGTAAAACGATGAAAATTAAACACTTTAGAACCCGAGTTAGCACCTTAATTATTTTAAAGTTAAAAGTAATGGAAATACTGAATGTAAAAAAAAAAAAAAATATAACACTTAAGCACCTGAATTAGCACCTTAATTAGCACCTTATGTGACTAAGTAACTAGAAATCAATTACTGCTATTCACTAACAAATATGAAAATATGGTCTAGTGCTTTTTTTAGCACCTAGTGATGCTAAGTAACATACATTTATAACAATACGATAAATAATCACTTATGGCAAAGTCGGACAATGAAAGGACAGGGTAGAATGTACTATTATACTACATGCTAGCTCTTATTCATTTGTTATTTCAAACCTATGACCTGAGTCATAATTTTACCATGATAATGCCATCACGAGTAAAACACTGTTTGATTGTTACATTGTTTTTACGTTTAAGTTTTCGTAGTCTGTATTGTAGGTGCTGTTGCTTTTTAGTTAGGCACTCATTTATATACACATTACTCCTTTTTTTGATGGAGGAACTTATTAGTTCCTTTTTGACATCACTGGAATTGGCTCTTAACATAATCCTTTGCTTTTGACCTTGCTTGCCTAGCAGTCGGGCCTCCTTGATATCCCAGGTCTTGATGATAATTTGTGTCTCATCTTTTATTAGTTGGAGTGCTTTGTTAAAACGACAGAGTCCAGGAGCATGTCTTGTTCATTCATGTCCCTTTGATACTGGAAGCATGCACTCCATTGGGATTCCATGTTTAACTTCCAGTCTTGCATACCTTCTGACAGCTTGGTGGTGAGAGAATCTATTTGTTTAGTACGTGTTAGACACATGCACTAAACAAATAGATTCATATAGTTGATTGCAGGTTTGTGTGTTGCATGGATAAGTTTGTTAATGATGTCAGTTTGCTTTCAAGGTCACTATTCTTTGAGTTTTGTGTAGTTAGATGGTGCTCTAGGTCAATAATTCTCATGTTTTGGATAAGTAGAGAGCACTCTAGGTCCTCAATCAGTTTTTCATAGGTTTTGTTTTGTTGTCTCGCTGTACTATTTTTCTGCAGAATTTTGTCAGTGGTGTCGAGTCGTTGCTCAAGTGTTGGCATTTAACCCTTTCAGGGTCCAAGGCCCAAATCTGGAGTCACGCACCAGTGTCCAAGAATTAAAAAAAAAAAATTGTTATTTTTTCTTATGAAATCGTAGAGAATCTTTTTGTGAAGGTAATAAAACAAAAAGTACGAAATTTGGTGGAAAATTGACGAAATTATGCTCTCGTGAATTTTGATGTGTCGGCGATATTTACGAATCGGCGATTTTGCCGACTTCGACTCCCATTTTAGGCCAATTACATTATTCCAATCAACCAAATTCTTAGCTATTTCACTAGTATTACTTCTATTCTATCGATTGAGCACAAGAAATCGCCAAGTCAACTGTTTCAACTACAAAATAAAGTGATCGGAAATTGTTAATTTGGCCAATTTAACACAAAGTTCAAAATATTCCAATTTCAAAATAGGGTCCAGAATGAACAATGTAGGCATTCCTGGCACTAAACTAACATTTTCTCTGTTCATTAGTTATGTTTTGAGGCTTTACAAATAAATTCCATTTTGATTTTTTATTCACATAATGAATTTTTATTCACACCAAAAAATAGAAGATTTACTGTTATGCAATACTGTAATAATTGTATAAATATCATCACCATATTTGTGAATGTATATTAGACCCACCAGCTGACGTGTATTAGACGTGTGAGGTCGTTTGTTTACTCTTGAATATCGGCAAAAATTTAACATTTCCGCTACTTTGAGCTCAGTTTCAAGCCATTTCCAGTGCAAAAACCAATCAAAATCATCTCTATTTCTGTAATATGTCTTCCATTCTATCAAATGAGACCAAGAAATCGCAAATACAACTATAAAAAACATACGAAAAAACACTGCAAAGTTGCTGTTTTAATCGAAAAATCACGATTTCATTTTTTTTGTCTCATTATACACAGTGTGTTGCAGGATCTGTTTTATGTGGTGCACACATACCACATAGATGTATTCTCTCATATCTAGGCCCAAATGTACCACTCACAGTTTATCAGAGTGAGCTGAGCTCATGGCGTAGATCTACGGTTTGGACCCTGAACGTAAAGCCGTAGATCTACGGGACGGACCCTGAAGGGGTTAAATAAAAAAATTCTTTTGAAATGATGAATTTTTTTATGAAGGAAATGATACAAAAATATGAAATTTGATGAAAAACTCACTGAATTATGCAGGCATAAATTTAGCAGTCTGGATGCAGTTCATGCACTGGTGATTTTGTCCACTTTGAGTCCTATTTTAAGCTAATTCTATTGCTCAATTTAACCAAATTCTTAGCTTTGTTACTAGTATGCTTTTCATTCTATCATCTGAGTGCACGAAACTGCCCTTTCAGTTGGTAATTCAGTAAATTTTACACACACACAAAAATAAAATCCAATTTTAAAAACAGTCCAAAATCAACACTAGACATTCCAGGTACTAAAGCAACATTTCCTCTGTTCATTAATCATCCTCAGGCCTTTCCTATATTACACATCCTCCCCATTTTCAATTCATCACACAAAAAAAATCAAAGATTTACCCTGTTTCTTGGATAATAAATTATAACTAGGAATGATTGGTCAATGTTTACAGCATCCCAGTACAGTAATTAAATCAGACTTGGTAAAAACCCATAAAACAAACTGGGGGATATAGGGGGATCTTAACATCCTCACAGAAATTATAAAAAAATCACATCCTGTATTTCCTATACTTTGAGCACATATTCAAGGTACTTCCAGTCCTGAAACTAACCAAAATTTCAGTAGTCTGTCTTCCATTTTATCAAATGATACCAAGAAAAAGCCAATAAAATCATAAAAGCCATCTTAGATTTGGGCATAGAAGTGGTAAATCACTTTGGTATTGCAGTTGCTTGTTTTCCATCTATATGTTTTCTTTGTTATAATTCAGCAATGTACAGTGACAATTCACACTGACAGATTTCTTCCTTGTAGTCTCAGGGGGCCCCAGTCATACCTGCTCTTAAAATTATATATTGAGCTTGCCTCTTCCACTTCTTCACTGAGATTTTTCCACTTCCTGCCCACTCTGAAACTGAAGAAATACTTCCTGACATCCCTGTGGCTCATTTATGTCTTTAACTTCTAGCTATGTCCACTATTCTAGTATCTAGTCTCTCAAATAGCCTGTCCTTGTCTACTGTATCACTTCCCCTTGAGTATTTGTATGTTGTTGTCATGTTTTCCCTGATCCTACTATCTTCCATTGATGTTAGATTTAATTCCATTAATGTCTCCTCATGGCTCATACCTTTTATCTCAAGAACAAGCCTCATTGCATAATGAAGCTCTCTCTAGAGTTTAACATTCTTTTTCAGATGTGGGTTTCACACTAATACAGCATACTTCTAAATGGGCTTGACATATGGTACGTATATAAAGGGGCTGGAATATTCATTGACAGCTGAAAGCAATTCATAGATTTTCCAGACAAACATTGACTGCAGAGGTTATTTAGCTGATGTTAATGACTGGCACTCTAGTGGTTGCAAGGACCAGCTCACACTTATGCACATCACATCAGTTGACTAACCTCTGCAGTCAGTGCTCATCTGGCAAATCTAAGAGTAGTCTTCAGGAACCTCAACAAAAGTTATGCTGGGCCCTTTATACGACATATTTTAGACCAATCTTTGTGTCTGTAGTACCAGACTCTGGAAAAAGTACACAAATATGCAACAAGGCTTGTTCCTGGGCTAAGGAGCATGAGCTAAGAGGAGAGGCTAACAGAATTGGTCCTAACAACATTGGAAGGCAGAAGGACCAGGGAAAGCAAGATAACATACAAAATTCTCAGAGTTGATAAGGCAAACAGGGACAGGCTATTTGAGAGGTGGGAAACAGGTACTTGGGGGCACAACTGGAAGCTAAAGATACAGATGAGTCACAGGGATGTCAGGTAGTATTTCTTCACTCTCAGGGTGGTAAGGAAATGGAACAACCTCGTTAAGTGCACATGCTTGTTCACTCACTCTCACTTTCTCACTCTCAGACACTTGTATATAGTTTTTTTTTTTTTTAACACGTCAGCTGTTTCTCACTGAGGCGGGGTGACCCAAAAGAAAAGAAAGTTTCATCATCATTCAACACTTTCACCATCACTTGTACATTACCACTGTCTTTGCAGAGGCTCTCAGATATGACAGTCTAGAAGTCCCTCCAAACTGCCAATATCACAAAACCCCTCCTTTAAAGTGCAGGCATTGTACTTTCCATTTCCAGGACTCAAGTCCAGCTAACTGGTTTTCCTGAATCCCTTCACAAAAATATCACCCTGCTCACACTCCAACCATTCGTCTCCATTCACTCCTATCTAGTACGCTCACGCATGCTTGCTGGAAGTCCAAGCTCCTCGCCCACAAAACCTCCTTTACCCACTCCCTCCAACCTTTTCGAGGACAACCCATACCCCGCCTTCCTTCCCATACAGATTTATATGTTCTCCAAGTCATTCAACTTTGTTGATTCTTTCTAACTGACCAAACCACCTCAACAACCCCTCTCCAGCCCTCTGACTAATACTTTTAGTAACTCCACACCTCCTCCTAATTTCCACACTGAATTTCTGCATAATATTTACACCACACATTGCCCTTAGACACAATATCATTACTTCCAGCTGCCGCCTCACTGCAGCGTTTACAGCCCAGGCGTCACACCCACATGAGAGTGTTGGTACCATTATATTTTCATACATTCTCTTCTTGCCTCCATGGATAACATTTTTTTTTGTCTCCACAGATACCTCAATGCATCACTCAGCTTTTTTCCTTCATCAATTCTATGGTCAACCTCATCTTTCATGAACCCATCTGCTGACAAGTCAACTCCCAAATATCTGAAAACATTCACTTCTTCCAAATTCCCTCTCTCCAATGTGATATCCAATTTTTTTTATCTAAATTGTTTGATACCCTCATCACCTCACTCTTATCTATGCTTACTTTCAACTTTCTACCTTTGCACACCCTCTGAAGCTTATCCACTAACCTTTGCAACGTTCTTTAGAATCTCCCAAAAGCAAAGTATCATCAGCAAAAAGTAACTGTGTCAACTCCCATTTTGTACAGTGGTACCTCGGGATACGAACAGCTGAAAACTCGAACAATTATGTAAGTGTTTTTATGTAAGTGCTTTTGTAAGTGCTTTTTTGGGGGTCTGAAACGGATTAATATAATTTACATTATTCCTTATGTGAACAAATTCGTTTGGTATTAGCACTCGAACAGCCTTCTGGAACAAATTAAGTTCATATCCTGAGGTACCACTGTATTTGATTCCCCACAGTTTAATCCTACCCCTCTCCCCAACACCCTAGCATTTACTTCTTTTACAACCCCATCTATAAATATATTAAACAACCATGGTGACATTACACATCCCTGTCTAAGACCTACTTTTACCTGGAAGTAATCTCCCTTTCCTACACACCCTAACCTGAGCCTCCTTATAAAAACTCTTTACAGCATCTAGTAGCTTACTACCTATTCCATACACTTGCAACATTTGCCACATTGCTCCCCTATCCACTCTGTCATATGCCTTTTCTAAATCCATAAATGCACTGAAAATTTCCCTACCTTTATCAAAATACTGTTCACATATATGCTTCAATGTAAACACTTGATCTGCACAGCCCCTACCCACTCTAAAGCCTCCTTGCTGATCTGCAATTCTACTCTCTGTCTATCTCTAATTCTTTCAATAATAACCCTACCGTACACTTTACCTGGACAATCTTTTTTTGTCCCCTTCCCTTTATATAAAGGAACTATGCATGCTCTCTGCCAATCCCTAGGTACCTTCCCCTCTTTCATACATTTATTAAACAAGAACACCAACCACTCATATTCCCTTCAGTTCCAGCTGCTTTACCCCCTTTCATTCTATGTAATGCCTCACGCACCTCCCCCCACACTCGCATCCTGCTCTTTTTCACTCCTAAAAGATGTTATACCTCCCTGGCCAGTGCATGATTTTCATTGTTTAAAACTCATGACCAAAGGTGAAGTGTGTGGCAGTAGACGTAGCGCCTACCTTCTCTCAGCTAGTGGATCAGCACCAGTTGTGGAAAGACAAGCAGTTATTACCAGTTGTGCTGGCAAAAATTGGAGCTTACCTTGTGAGTGGTCATATTTGATCTCACAGATTATAACAGAGGTAAGAACAGATTGTAGCTATAGGAGCAGAGCTATGCTTATGATGCCTTATCTTCGGTGTTTTACCTATCATATAATTTTTCTTAAATTTTCAATGTTAGCCACACTTTGTCTTGGCCCCATGCAATTTGTTTCACCACTCTCTCTATAAATAAAAAATATTTTATGCAGTATAATTGAGTATAGCTTTTTCCTCACTTGACATTTGTGGCATTTTGTTCATGTAAATGTTAAGAAATTGTCATTATTTATTCTGTCATATCTCCATGTGACCTTATAATTAGTTAACATATATGCTGTAAAGAGCTTCGATGAGGATAGTGAGGCTCAGGTTAGGGTGTGTAGGAGAGAGGGAGATTACTTCCCAGTAAAAGTATGTCTTAGACAGGAATGTGTAATGTCACCATAGTTGTTTAACATAATTATAGATGGGATTGTATTTTCTTTTTATTAACACATCGGTTGTTTCCCAACAAGCCAAGGTGGCCTGAAAAAGAAAAACTTTCATCACCACTCACTCCATCACTGTCTTGCCAGAGGCATGCTTACACTACAGTTATAAAATTGCAACATCAACACTCCTCCTTCAGAGCGCCGACACTTTGAAGGATTAAATTATGGGGAATCAAATACAAAATGGGAGTTGACACAGTTACTTTTTTCTGATGATACTGTGCTTTTGGGAGATTTTAAAGAAAAGTTGCAAAGGTTAGTGGACGAGTTTGGGAGGGTGTGTAAAAGTAGGAAGTTGAAAGTGAACATAGATAACAGTAAAGTGATGAGGGTATCAAATGATTTAGATAAAGAAAAATTGGATATCACGTTGGAGGGAGGGAGTATGGAAGAAGTGGATGTTTTCAGATATTTGGGAATTGACTTGTCAGCGGATGGGTTTATGAAGGATGAGGTTAACTATAGAATTGATGAAGGAAAAAAGGCGAGTGGTGCGTTGAGGTATTTGTGGAGACGAAAAACGTTATCCATGGAGGCAAAGAAGGGAGAATATGAGAGCACGTATAGTGGTACCAACACTCTTATATGGGTGTGAAGCATGGGTTGTAAATGCTGCAACGAGGAGGAGGGTGGAGGCAGTGGAGATATTGTGTCTAAAGGCAATGTGTGGTGTAAATATTATGCAGAGGATTCATATTGTGGAACTTAGGAGGAGGTGTGGAGTTACTAATAGTATTAGTCAGAGGGCTGAACTGGGGTGGTTGAGGTGGTTTGGTCATTTAGAGAGATTGGAACAAAGTAGAATGACTTGGAGAGCGTATAAATCTCTAGGGGAAGGAAAGATGGGTAGTGGTCATCCTCGAAAAGGTTGGAGGGGGGGTAAAGGAGGTTTTGTGGGCGAGGGGCTTGGACTTCCAGCAAGCGTGCGTGATCATGTTAGATTGGAGTGAATGGATACGTATGGTTTATGGGACCTGATGAGCTGTTGGAGTGTGCTCAGGGTAGTGTTTTGTGAAGGGATTCAGGGAAACCGGTTAGCCAGACTTGAGTCCTGGAAATGGAAAGTATAATGCCTACACTTTAAAGGAGGAGTTTGGGATATTGGCAGTTTGGAGGGACATTTAAACTGTCATATCTGAGTGCCTCTGCAAAGACAGTGATTATGTATGAATGATGGTGAAAGTGTTAAATGATGATGAAAGTTTCTTTCTTTCTTTTTGGGTCCCCCTGCCTTGGTGGGAAACGACCAACGTGTTAAAAAAAATATTGTATTTACTTCCTGTTAGCCAACGAGAGCATATTTAGTGTTTTCACTCTTTCATCATAATTTTTCTTAGGAATACAAGTCAGTTTGTAGTATGTCTTTGGGCTTCTTCTACCTTTATGATGGTTTAGGTGCAGTTTCCAGTTCCCCATAGAGAGTCCCAGTTCTGGTCAGTTTCTTTACTCTTAGTATCAGTAATTTAGCTTTGCTGTATTGCTGTTTATAATAGGTCAGTGGTTGCCCTGTTGTTGTTGTTGCCATTCTGCTCCTTTGGCCTCCTGTTGGTGGTGTTCATATACCACTGCCACTACAGTATTATCTTTGTCTTTAGACATTAAAATACCTCCTGCAGTTCCTCATATTTCTTGTACAGTAATTTCAAATAATCATCTCTACTCCTTTTTTGTACCTCCTCTGGGAATATTCCATTTGTTAATACAGTACTCCTCTGAGTTTTGTCTTCATAATAACTACAATATCCAAATTTTCCTTTCCTTTTTTGGAGGGGGACTGCACTTTTTTGGGGGGGGGACTCCATTGGCACTGTCATACCACTGGTTCTTCTTTCACTGTTTTCCAGTCATTTCTGCTTTCTAGTTTTGCTTTGAGAGCTAATGGATGAGGAGTCTCCTTGGAGATTTAGGGAGGGAATGGGGAAAGGAAATTCAGTGGAATAAGTGTGCTGGGGAGAGAGGCAAAATGATGAGAGGGAGATAGTAGATCATGAAGCAAGAATCACAGTGGTGGAGAGTAGGTGTAATAGAGTATCTTGGTAGGAGACAGATACATAGGGGTTACTGCTAGCAAAGCAGATTGTGAGTGATATACAGTGAAGAAAGGGATAATGGGATGGTATAGGAGCCATTTTAGGGTTAGGAAAAGAATTTTCTTATGGGAAAAGGAAAAATGTGAGAGGAAAGGAAGGATTGTGTATATGGGAGTTACTAGGACATGGGGCTGTGTATTGAAAAGTGAGAAAGTGCCAGATGGTAGATAAGACCAAGAGAAGGAGAGGGAGTACAGTGAGGTGTGGCTGACTCCTTGTTGGTGGTCTCCTAAATCTCATAAAGTAAAATTTTACTCCTAAGGTAGACAGCCTCTGATCATTCCTTTTCTCCTACAGCACTTTTTTTCTTTCCCATTTCTGTTTTGTAGCTTTTCATTCTTACTCTGTCCAATCTAATTTGATATACGTAGATTGTTTGAAAATGCATAACCTCTGAAATTGAATTTTCTTCTTGGTAGCAGGTCTCGTGTCATTGTTGTGAACAGAATTTACAATAGCTGTTGATTTCCCTTCCTATATGCTCCTATTTTTAAATAAGAGATTTATTTAATTTCATGTGCTGTTCTCATCTCCTCCATCATGTCTGACAAAATTCTCCACTTTGCTTCATGTTTCCTCTCTGGTTATCTTTCTTTGCTTAACTCAGATATCATGAGATCTCTGTGCTTCATATCTCTTCTTGTTTCATCTTTGTTGTCCTTTCCACTCCTGTTCCTGCATGGTCATTTATCATTTCTGTTTTCTTTCCCTCTTGCTCTGCTGAGCATGTCTGTTGTAAAAGTTTAGTCCTGTTGTTTTTACAGAAACAGTAATAAATATTTTTGTAGTTTTTATAGAAACAATAATATAGTTTTTAATTAAGCTGGATTACCAATACTTTATTAATTTGTGGTTATTTTTTTAAAATTCATGGATAATAAAATTATTCCTGATGATAAATCTAAATAAAAAATTGGTACAGTACAGTATTTCAGCCTTGTATTGTACTTTTTTCAGAAGGAAAGAGTGTGTGTGGAGAAAAGACTAATGTCATTGGCCATAGAGAGACTTCAAGAGGTACATACACTCATAGTATCCAAAGAAGCTGAAAATAACAGGTGGGATGAAAAATATTATAAAGTAGAGAATATGGTGCTTCCAATTTACTGTGATACTCAGCACATTCACTGTGCTCTGGAAATATTGAGATGATGTACCATAGTAATAATTTAGTACCTTTGAATAAATGAATCAATACTTGCAAACAAAATTAACTAGCTTACCTGTAGGTCATGTTTTGCAGGTAATAACTGTAGGTCTTGCAATATATGTAACAACAGTAGGTGATGTAGTAGAGTTAACTATAGATCATGTTTTAGAAGTAACAGCTGCAGATCATGTTTTAGAAGTAACTGTATAGCAATACAAGAAAGAAGTATAATACATCATCATGGTTACTCAAATTCTGTTGTAAGAAACAGATTTTTGCTTGTTTTTAAAGCACAGCGATGCACTATTAAATTTCAAGAATACAGTGGACCCCCGGTTAACGATATTTTTTCACTCCACAAGTATGTTCAGGCGCCAATACTGACCGAATTTGTTCCCAAAAGGAATATTGTGAAGTAGATTAGTCCATTTCAGACCCCCAAACATACACGTACAAACGCACTTACATAAATACACTGACATAATTGGTCGCATTCGGAGGTGATCGTTATGCGAGGGTCCACTGTATTGGCAGACTACGAATATTGCTGTGCTATATGGCTCTTACAGATGTGGTGCTTCTCTATGAATAAAATAATTATAATAAGAATAATCATAAGTATAAGATTTGAGATTAATGAGCATAGGCATTAGAGGATGATGAGGGAATATGAAAGGTATAATTCAGAAGGCTGAGGAGGGGTTGTTGATATGGTTTGATCATTTAGAAAGGATGCAGCTCAATAGGTTGATATAGGGGAGTGTATAATATGGGGTGGATAGCAGGAGTAGAAGTTATCTCAGGAAGGGTTGGAAGAAGGAAGGGAATCAAGGTTTTGAGTGGTAGGGGCTTGAGTATTCAGCAGGCATGTAGGAACTTTTTAGATCAGAATGAATGGAGATAAGTGATTTTGGGGATTTGTTATACTGCTGGAGTGTAAGGTAATATTGTTGAAAAGATTCAGGTTAACCATTTAGTCAGAATTAGCTCTGGAGGTGGGGAGTACAGTGCCTCACTCTGAGGGAGGGGTGAGGATGTTATAATTAAGAGGGTCATATGAAATACCTATAAAAAAGAAAAAAAGTAAATATTTATATATCAACACTTGTCCTAATAGTAATGATAGAGTTGAAGAACAATATAGGAATATAGGATAATTCTGTAAAAGGAAATTAAATAGTGGCAGTTTGGAAGGATATGTTGTGTATCTTTATAGGTATATGCTTCTAAGCTGTTGTGTTCTGAGCACCTCTGCAAAATCAGTGATTATGTGTGAGCGAGGTGAAAGTGTTGAATGATGATGAAAGAATTTTCTTTTTGGGGATTTTCTTTCTTTTTTGGGTCATCCTGCCTCGGTGGGAGACGGCCGACTTGTTAAAAAAAAAAATGCATTTCTAAAAAAGTTAGTTGAAATAGCATATCTTCTTTTAACCCTTAAACTGTCCAAACGTAGATCTACGTTCACTTGTGTGGCACTCCGAATATTTTGAAAAATAATTTTTTTTTTTTTTAAATTAATCCCTTGAGGGTTCGTGCCGTAGATCTACGGCTTTACTTTGAGGGTCCAAACCATAGATCTACGTCATGAGCTCAACTCACTCTGATAAGCTGTGAGCGGTAAATTTTGGCCTTGATATGAGAGAATACATCTATGTGGTATGTATGCACCACCTAAAACAATTCCTGCAGTACATAGTGCATGAGAGAGAAAAAACTGAGACTGTAATTTTCGATTAAAACAGCAACTTTGCAGTGTTTTTTCGTATGTTTTTTTATAGTTGTATTTGGAATATCTTGGTCTCATTTGATAGAATGGAAGACATATTACAGAAATAGAGATGATTTTGATTGGGTTTAGCACTGGAAATGGCTTGAAACTGAGCTCAAAGTAGCGGAAATGTTAAATTTTTGCCGATGTTCAAGAGTAAACAAATGACCTCACACGTCTAATACACACCTGCTGGTGGGTCTAATATACGTTCACAAATGTGCTGATATTATTTATACAACTATTACAATATTGTATAACAGTAAATCTTCTATGTTTTGGTTTGAATAAAAATTCATTATGTGAATAAAAAATCAAAATGGAATTCATTAGTAAAGCCTGAAAATGTAACTAATGAGCAGAGGAAATGTTAGTTTAGTGCCAGGAATGCCTGCATTGTTTATTCTGGACCCTATTTTGAAACTGGAGTATTTCGTACTTTGCATTAACCCTTTCAGGGTCGAGAGGCCCTCTCCAAAACTCCTTCTCAGGGTTGAAAATTTTTCAGAAAAAAAAAACTCATGAAATGATAGAGAATCTTTTCCCGATCATAATGACACCAAAAGTATGAAATTTGACGGAAAACTTACGGAATTATGCTCTCGCGAAGTTAGTGGTCTCGACAATGTTTACGCATTGGCAATTTTGCCCACTTTGAGCCCTATTTTCGGCTGATTCTTGTGTACTAGTCAACAAAAAACATATTTATTTCGCTAGAACTCCATTTTTTCTATTGAATAAGTACAAGAAACCACCCATTTACCAATTTCAACTGTCCAATAAAGTGGTTAGAAATTGGCAATTTTGCCAATTTCACATAAATTTCAGAAGATGCCAATTTCCAAATAGGGTCCAGAATAAATAAGACAGACATTCCTGGCACTAAAATACAGTAACAAGTTCTCTGTTCGGTAGTCATGTCCCCAGGCCCCTCTTACATTTCTTTTGCTTTCCACTTTGAATTTTTATTCTCACAAAAAATAAAAAATTTACTGTTATGCAGACTACTGCATTAGTGTAGAAATGGTATAAATAATATCAGTGCACTTATGAAAGAATATTAGACTCACCAGTTGACGTGTATTGGACGCTTGGCATGATTTGTTTACTTTTGAACTTTGGTAAAAATCAAACATTTCTGCTACTTTGAGCTCAATTTCAAGGTACTTTTCATCATGAAACCAATCAAAATCATCTCAATTTCTGTAACATGTCTTCCATTCTATAAAATGAGGCCAGGAAAACTAGAATACAACCATAAATACCATACAAAAATACAGTGCAAAGTCGCTGTTTTAATCCAAAAACATGGTCAAAGTTTGTTTTTTCTCATTACGCACTGTGTGCTGCAGGATTTCTTTTATACTGCGCACATTGACCACATAGACCCATTCTTTCATATGTAGGCCTACCAGCTTTCTCTCGCTAGATTTGAAGGCGCTAGAATTTAGGCATACTAGCACATCAATAACCCTGGTGCGTAAGCCGTACTAGTATGTCGAAAACCCTGAAGGGGTTAAATTGGCCAAATTACCAATTTCCGATCACTTTATTTTGTAGTTGAAACAGTTGACTTGGCGAATTCTTGTGCTCAATTGATAGCATAGAAGTAATATTAGTGAAATTGCTAAGAATTTGGTCGCTGACACCAGAATTCACGAGAGTATAATTTCGTCAATTTTCCATCAAATTTCGTACGTTTTGTTTTATTACCTTTGGAAAAAGATTCTCTACCATTTCATAAGAAAAAATAGCAAAATTATTTTTTGAAAATTCTTGGACACTGGTGCACTCTTTGAAATTTGGCCTCTGGACCCTGAAAGGGTTAAAGAGGACAATTTTCCATGTTGTATGAGACCAAAAAAAAAAAATTTTTTTAGGACCAGTACTTGCCAAGATATAAGGCCGAGAAATTGGCTCTGGATGCTCACCTGATGGCAACAGCCATCCTGCCTTCTTGCAGAAGTGTTCCGATATACCTTTCTTTCTCGTTTTTTATTTTTTAATTTCATATAATTTTTGATGTTCTGAATAAATACAGATTATAATAGTTCCTGTTATTTCATAGGCAATCTTTGTTCTGACACTAATATTATCTACTGAAATAGTACTCGAATAGTAACAATCAGACTGACAGGTGAACATTTTCACCTGCCTCGGTCATTTACTATCGTCTAGAAATATATACAAAGTATTTATAGGTCTTTGCAATGTTTGAGACATGCTGGAGTATATATATGAAACTCCTTGAAAAATGGTGTTAAGACAAGTGAGATAACTGGTGACAGCCAGTGACATTTAACAAATGTGAGCTGCTGCAGGGAACCCTCGCTTTATTTGTTTCACTGTTGCACACAAATATGTCTGTCTGTGTCTGTTTGCCTGTCCGTTTATCTGTCTGCCTGTGTGTGTCTGTCTTCCCATCTGTTTGTCTTTGTCTCAGGGAGCCATTCCCTGAATGCTGAGCAAATGAAACTGCTATTACTGTGTCAATGTTTATATTTATTTTATTATCACACTGGCCGATTCCCACCAAGGCAGGGTGGCCCGAAAAAGAAAAACTTTCACCATCATTCACTCCATCACTGTCTTGCCAGAAGGGTGCTTTTACACTACAGTTTTAAAAACTGCAACATTAACACCACATCCTTCAGAGTGCAGGCACTTGTACTCCCAACGATCCAGGACTCAAGTGCCGGCCATGGCCGATTCCCTGAAACCCCTTCATAATGTTTTACTGTTGCTCACACTCCAACAGCAAACAGTTCAAGGTATTAAAAACCATCTTGTCTCCATTCCACTCTATCAAACTACGCTCACGGTGAGCATTTTTTTTTTTTTTTGTTTTTTTCAACAATCGGTCGTCTCCCACCGAGGCAGGTGACCCAAAAAAAAAAGAAAGAAAACCCAAAAGAGAAAATACTTTCATACATCATTTCAACACTTTCAACTCACACTCACACATTTTCACTGCATTTTGCAGAGGTTCTCAATATAACAGTTTAGAAGCATATACGTATAGAGATACACAACAGATCCCTCCAAACTGCATGCCTGCTGGAAGTCCAAGCCCCTTGCACACAAAACGTCCTTTACCCCCTCCCTCCAACCTTTCCTAGGTCGACCCCTACCCCGCCTTCCTTCCACTACAGACTGATACACTCTTGAAGTCATTCTGTTTTGCTCCTTTCTCTCTACATGTCCGAACCACCTCAACAACCCTTCCTCAGCCCTCTGGATAACAGTTTTGGTAATCCCGCACCTCCTCCTAACTTCCAAACTACGAATTCTCTGGCATTAATTCACAACCACACATTGCCCTCAGACATGACATCTCCACTGCTCCAGGCCTTCTCCTCGCTGCAACATTCATCAACCCCATGGCTTCACAATCCCATATAAGAGCGTTGGTAAAACCTATATACTCCATACATTCCCCTCTTTGCCTCTCGAAGACAAGGTTCTTTGTCTCCACAGACTCTAAGTGCACCACCACCCTTTTCTCCCCCTCATCAATCCTATGATTCACCACATTCTTTTCTAGACCCATCCCGCTGACACTCACTCCCAAATATCTGAATACATTCACCTCCCTCCATACTCCTCTCCCTCCAATCTGATATCGAATCTTTCATCTCATAATCTTTTTGTTTATCTCTCATAACCTTACTCTTTCCTGTATTCACTATTTAATTTTCTTCTTATGCACACCCTCCCAATTTACAGTCCACCAATCTCTGCGAAACTCTCTTCAGAATCTCCCAAGAGCAACAGTGTCATCAGCAAAGAGCAACAGTGACAACTCCACTTTGGTGTGATTCTTTATCTTTTTAACACCACTCCTCTTCTTGCCAAGACCCTCGGCATTTACTTCTCTCTTAACAACCCATCTATAAATATATTAAACAACCACGTGAAATCACACATCCCTTTGCTAAGGCCTACTTTTACTGGGAAATATCTCCCCACTTTCCCTACATACTCTAACCTTGAGCCCACTATCCTCGTAAAAACTCTTCACTGCTTTCAGTAACCTACCTCTTACACCCTACACTTCAACATATCTTTCCCCCCCCAGCCACATTGCCCCCCTATCCACCCTGTCATACGCCTTTTTTCCAAATCCATAAAATTGCCACAAAAACCTCTTTAGGCCTTATCTAAATACGTTCACTTATATGTTTTCACTGTAAACACTGGTCCACACACCCCAACCTTTCCTAAACTCCCTTGTTCATGCTGCTATCCTATTCTCTCCATCTTACTCTTCATTCTTTCAATAATAAACTCTACCATACACTTTACCAGGTATACTCAACAGACTTATTCCCCCTATAATATTTGCACTCTCTTTTGTCCCCTTTTCCTTTATACAAAGGAACTAATGCATGCTCTCTGCCAATCAGTAGTACCTTACCCTCTTCCATACATTTTATTAAATAATTGCACCAAACCACTCCAAAACTATACCCCACCTGCTTTAAACATTTCTTGTCTTATCCCACAATACCGCTGCCTTAACCCCCATTCATTTACCTACTAGCCTCACAAACTTCCCACACACTCACACTGCTTCGTTCCTCACTCATACAAGATGTTATTATTCATCCTTTGCCCTATACACGAAATCACAGCCCTTCCCTATCTTTCATCACATTTAACAATTCCACCAAATAATTCCTCCAAATCTTTCACCCAATACCTCTAACATCTCCATTTAATAACTCTCCTCTCCTATTTTTAACTGATAAATCCATTTGTTTCTCTAGGCTTTCTACTTGTTAATCTTACTCCAAAACTTTTATCCTTATTTCAACAAAATTTGTTAATAACCACTTCACCCCTCTCTCATGTTGCTCTCTTTTACATTGCTTCACCACTCCTAACCTCTCTTTTTCCTCCACATACTCTTCCCCTCCTTGCATCCAACTTCTACTTTGTAAAAACCTCATAATGCTAACTTTTTCTCCCTTACATCTCTCTTAAAATCATCATTCGCACCAATGCGCTCCTCTTTCCCTCCCTCCCGCATCCACTTTTCCTGTAACCACAAACTACTGCTGAACACACTAACACTACATTTTTAAACCTACCCATACCCTTTCCGCCTCCATTGCCTGTGCTTCTCAATTAGCCCCATCTATTCCTCCATACTGTTTATTAACTTACCCTAACATGCCTCCTCTTACGTTATAACTCACCTCTCTCTTCCCTGATGCTTCTATCACCTTGTATCCCATCTAAACCTTTTAACTCTCAGTGTACTCAACTAGAAAAGTGATTCTGATATATTTTGTGCCCCTCTATAAACATGTCATCCGAAGTCTACTCAACAGTCTTATTATCTACCAAAACATAATCCAACAAACTACTGTCATTTCGCCTACATCATATCTTTGTATACTTATTTATCCTCTTTTTCTTGTAAAAATGTATTAACCTATAACTAAACCCCTTTCTATAGAAGTTCAATCCAAAGGCTCCCATTATCATTTACACACCTGGGCACCCCAAACTAACCTACCACAACCCTCTCAAAAAAATTCTCTTACTTTGCATTCAGTCCCCCTACCACAATTACTCTCTCACTTGGTTCAAAGGCTCCTATACCCAATTCACTTAACAATCTCCCAAAATCTCTCTCCTCTGCATTCTCTCTTCTCCAGTTGCATTTTACACGCTTAATATGACCCACTTTTTCTTCTCGCACCAACCTTTACTTTAATCCACAATAATTCTTGAATTTAGCCACATTCATATTCTCTTTTCTCCATCCATAACGATCATTCAACATTACTGCTATCCCCTTCCTTTGCTCTAACTCTCTCAGTACTCCAGATGAATCCCATTTATTTCCACACTGAAACTCCCCTACCGCCCTTCAAGCTTTGTTTCGCTTGGGAGGCCAGGAACATCCAACTTCTTTTCATTCATAACATCACAATCTCTGTTCTTGTCCATCCGAACTACATCCACGCACATCAAGTCATCCCAGTTTTACAAAGTTTTTCCCTCTTCTCCGTTTTAGGTAAATTGTGCCTACAGAAGAAAGGGTCCTAGCCACATTGGCTCCCGGCATTTTAGTCGCCCATTACGACATCGCAAGGGCTTACAGAGAAAGATTCTTTTCCACTTCCATCCCCCATGACAATAGAAGAAAAAAAGAAGAACAAAGCTATTTAGAAAGGGAAGTGATAATAACCTAGATGATGATATATATATATAAAATATATGCATGTGCATGTCTGTAAGTGTGACCAAGTTAAGTAGGAGTAACAAGATATCCCTGTTATCTAGCTTGTTTTGAGACATAAAAAGAAACCAGCAATTCTACCATCATGCAAAACAGTTACAGGTTTCTGTTTTCACATCATCTGGCAGGACATTAGTACTTTTCCCTGGTGGTTGCTGTCTACCATCCTACTACTACTGACTTTTATTATGTCCTTATATCTACAAACACGTATAGTACTTTGCCTAGAATTTTTTTTGGGTTAACCTAGTAATTTATACTAGTATAATAATTGTACTTAGGTGTACATGTGAGAGACAAGAGACATAGAGAATATAGCATACAATAGAATTATAGCAGAGAGAGACAGCCAAAGCCAGCCGGCCAGTCTGGGCCAGTCTGCCAAATAACATGAGAAAAAAGGAACACTGCAGCCAGGCCTACTGGCTCATTCAAGGCAGATTCATGTCACCCCTCCTGGCTTTAGACCAAAGATGCATCTAGTAAGGTCACTTCCTCTGAAGAAGGACACAAGCATCTGACCTAGTAGCACAATCTAGTTGGGCCCAACTCAACAACCCACCCACATCCACTCATGTATTTATGCACTAACCTTTTTTTTACTTTAACTCCTTAAAAGAGGAGCTATTAATATGACTTTGTCCATGTTGGTTTTTTTACTCACGTGAGGCTGGAAGTACGTGTAAATATATTACGGGAAGTATGGAGCTCCAGCAGCCCGACCTCCTCCTGCTTCCCTATCTTGACTGACCCCACCAGTGCCCCAGTGCTACGGTGAGGTGATTAGAAATCCTGCTATGGTCAAGCAGCAATATGAATACATTCAATGAATTACACAGACGTGTGGTAGTGAGTCATCTACTGGTAACAACTGGTTACTGTTAACTGGTTAACTAGTGAACTGGTACTACTACTGAGAGCTTGGCGAGGAGCGCTAAACCGTATGTCCCGACATACAACGAATACGAAACTAGAAGATGGCAGGAGTACTCTGGGCTGATTCTATACTAATACAATGTCAAAGTACACAAACAATTGACATTATAACATACATAAGTAGAACATTGGAATGGAATCTTACATAACTGAAACTGTAATGTGGAAACTGTATAATGCAATTCAAGGTATCAATATCACAACTCAATTGAATGAAACTCAACGTTGAGATTACACAATAGAATGATAAAAAATAAAAATTTTGATCGATCGATCTGTATTCATGATGATCTATGGTTCTGAGGAAGGAATATATACAAAGCAAGAAGTGTTATACAGAAAGGCAGATTCGGTGCACTCAAATCTAGACTGTTTAATTCTCAGAATTCGAGAGAACGTGAACACAAAAAAAAAAATTCTTAGAACACTGTTAAGTTTGTACTGTAATTATTCATCTAAACAGGTTATTTAACATTTAACCCCATCTCTGCTAGGGTGAGATTGATATATGCAGAATGGTGTCATCTCTCTCTGGAGGATCAAACTCGGTAAAGCACTGCTAACTCAACGCTGTATTTGAGGCAAATCTGAATTGGTAGTTACCAAATGATACTTGAAGGATTTCCAATACGTGTCGTGTACGTAGGGATAACGACATTCAGGTTGATAGTCTGACGATATCAGAGGTAGAGAGGAAAAAAAAACAGGATCAGGAGGATATGTCAGCGTCTGTCACATTAGTCCTGGGTTGGAACATCATTAATCATCACTACAAACTTCAAAGAATCTAAATGCAATTCTTTAGACTGACCAGTACTACTAATTTTCTCTAACCTTGACAGCACACATATTACCAGTGATATGTTCAACTACTTCAAATAAGACCAACAAACTTTTGATCAAGCTTAGGCATTTGCAGACGTTTTGTTTATAGTTAGTCAGCATAACTCTCGAACCTACTTTGATTTTGGATGGCCTTTGCATCGAGTGTTTGTGACACCATTGTAAATTCTGCTGTTGAAATTTATGAAGTGTTTCATCAACGGATTCTTCCTAAAAACACTTTGAGCTGAAGCTGGTACGAGTTGCTATGAAATTATCAGGTTGTAATTGTTTCGGATTAGAATATAGCAACTCATAAAGCAAACGTTTATCTACTACCGTACAATGCCTAATGTGAGTGTCACCTATGGAAACATTGTAAGCAGAATTTATAGCACACGCACACAGGTAAACTTGTCATCTCAAGTTTCAACTGTTGGATTTGATAGTGCTCTCAAGACGTCAAGTACATTCTTATTGTACTTCCGCTACCCAGAGGCTGGCAGGATGATGAGGAACAATGTGGATTTAGAAGATGCTTGGTACAAGGTACACAAATTTTTCAAGAATCTCATTACAGGAATTCACCTCCATTAATTGTTACTAGGGACTTAGGGCGTGGTATGCCTGCAGATAATGCGTTTCTTTAAACGCTTTAGCTACTGTCTGGCAGTCTTATCTGCAATAGGAAACTAACACACAATATCTGTGAAATGGTCTAGTACATAACACATAGATGTTTGTGCCCGGAGGGAACATTGGGAAATTAGTTAACAAATCTAGCGCAACTCTTTCCCACGGTTCGCTAGTAGTTGGATACACTTGGATTGGAATAGGACCATTAGCACTACTTTATGTTTGCATCAGACACTACATATCTTTAAAATACTCAGAAATATCAGTTGCCATACAGGCCAAAATTATTTCAATCTGCTTTTTACTGAGACGATCCATACCAGGGTGCTCACGACCTGGTACATCGTGAACTAGCTGTAAGGCTACATTCACTAGTGACTTGTGAATTACTACTGTAAAGCTCTTCTGCTAAGGAGTTACCCACTCGGCTGATTCGATACAGTATTCCCTGGTCCAATGACAAAGTCACTGATGGTTCTGGTGGCTTCAACAGTACAGAATAAGACTTCCTGTAGCAGGAATCCTGAATCACAACACCAGACCACATGGGATCTTTTGTTTGAGCATTCATTACATCCTCAGCACTAAATTGAGGGTGTGCAGTTACTATAAACTAACATGTCGCGATAAGGCATCTGCGACTTACATTTGACTTGCCAGGTAAGTGTTCAAAGGTGGGATTGAACTCTTGGATAGTCAAGGATCCAGCTTGCTAACTTCCAGTAGTTGTTCGTTCTGGACTAAAGGTATCAGTGGAGCGTGTGTCTGTCAAGACATGAACAATTACTGAAAATAATGTCTCTGAAGGAGCTTTAAAGACCATACTATTGCTAAGAGCTTCTTGCTCAGTTTACTGTAAATAACGTTTCAGCCTCGTACGTACTCGCTAGCAAATGCAACGCGTTGTACTTTGCCATCAGTCTCTGAGCTAGTAGGCACTATGCCAATTGAACTAGCATCAGTTGTCAAATAGAAGGGCTTAGAAAAAACTGTGAAATTTCAAAATTGAGCAGATGTTAGCTTTTCCTATTTAAAGTTTGGAATGCTCTTTCTAGACGGGAAGTTCCAACCAAAAAGGAGCATCTTCTTAAGCAACTCAGTTAGGAGAGCTGGCTATTGGAAGAGAAAAATTGGCATTGCAAATCTATAAAAACCCTGCTAAGCCCACAAGGATCTTACGGCATCAGCAGTTATTGGGTGTTGGAAAATTACTAGTACTGGCAGTTACTTTACTTTGGTCAGTCCGTAACCATCTAGAGTGACTACGTGACGCAAGAAACATGATTTCTGATCTGAAAAAAATTGACATTAGACAGTTTGATCTCTAAATTGTCTTCTTCAAGCTTACCCAAAGTTTTTACTACATCAAGTCTTTTTCAAGTGGTGTATCCACGTCATTAGACATGACGTTACTCATAAAAAGTACAACCATAAGTGCATTACCTATGAGACCTCTAAAATATATTAGTCATGAGCCTTGAGAATGTGATAGGGGAGGATCGTAATCCCAAACGCCATATGGAGGAAGTGAATAATGACCTGTAGGAGTGGATAATGCATTTAGCTCTTGGCTGTCCCTCGTGAAGAGTGACTTGCCAAAACCCTGTAACAAATCCCAGGTTGAAAAGACTTTATCTCCGATGTTACGTAAAAGATCACGCCATCCAGGAAAGTGGGAAGGATCTGGTATAGTTTTTGCCATTTAAACCTTCTAAAGTCAAATCACTGGTTGGGCGCCAAGTACCAATTCCTTCTTAGGTACTGAGGATCAGGCGCATTCCAAGGTGATTGCTAGGTGCAATAACTCCATCATCAAGCATTTGATTGATCAATTCTTCTGTGACAGCAACTTGTGATGAGGCATTCTGTAACCGGTATGTAGATAGGTGTCTAGTACCATGTATCAAGTGGAATACGATTGGACTATAAGTTTCGTTACAACCCAATCTTTCTCACCTGGTAATGCAATGGCTTTACGACATTTGTTCACAAGGCAAACAAACGCTTGACTTCATCTGGGAAAGTCTGTGGATCTATGTCTTTCCTCCTCAACTGAGAAGCAGATTGATCCGGAGAAGTGGAAGCGGTCCTCCCCGGTAGAAATAGCACTGAACCCACTGGAGTCAGTGACAACTCATCCATCTACCTGAACAGGGTAAGATATTGGAACAAGGTCAACAAGATTTGGTATGTTGCTCTGAATGAACACCTGTGAACCTATTTTAGCTAGGAAGAAATGAGATCTTACTATCTCTTCACATTTAAGGATGGTTCAAACAATAGACCTTTTACTTTGCAAGAATCACTGCAACTAGGATGTTATCAACCATCAGGAACACTAAGAACAACAAACAGACACTTCTGAGTGAGGGCACAGCTGTGACAGAAATAGTCTTTTCTTGCAGACAGGCAATGTGACATGCAACAAGAGATTGGCATTACTATTGCAAGTAAACGTTTCTGACAAAGGTGTCCCCTGTTGAGAAACTACTACTTGAACTAGCAGACATTGCATGGGATAGGCTCCGCACTCAAGGTAGTCAGAGCGTCCTCGTACACTTTTGATGTAAATCTGAACTCTATCTTGCAAGGCTGAAGTTGCAGAACACGGACAGGAATGACAGGATCATCAGTGCCTGACCGCTTGGGTAGCGCTACAGAAAATGCAGCACTGGCCTGTAAAGGACTTAAATCGAATGTTCGTACTCCTTCGGCAGTATGGCAGATCCGGATCCAGCTGGTAACCCCAAAATGGTATGATCAAGTCATCATTTGGGCATGCCATCGATAAGGGTCCAGCCACAATGCACAAGTCTCTACATGGAAGCAAATCCTAGAGAAGGTCACCAGGGAAAAGTAATCTGGTCGAGCAACAAGGAAGGAAGCAGTGAAGTCTCTACCTTGGATAGAAAAAGTTATGGAAGTCCGACCCTCGGAACGCGAGGTGAGAACCAGCTACTCCGCTAAGGGGGGAACACATGAGTCGGTTCTACGAGAAGGACATGTCGTAACTGCTTATCCCTAAACAGGAAACTAGACCGATAATATTGACTTGCGCAACTGAGTCCATGAACAAGATGAACTGGCGCATTATAACAGACTCTTGCACTATATGGCCTATGGTTGCATTGAAGTTATGTGCAAACAAAAAGGTGATTGTCAATCAGCAAAGATTTGTTCCACTTCATCCCCAAAATCATCTATGTCAGATGACATTGAAGCAACACATCAGCAGTATTGTCATTCTCGAGCCTGCTTAAGACTTCAAAAGGAATTGTGAACAGGGATGGTGTACTCATTATCACCTACTGACCACCATGGGAGATGGTTTGACTGGGGCCTCGGAATTCCCCCAATTGGAAGAATAGCCTGGTATCTGAGGTTATTTTTGAGAACCAAGATGTCTGTTTTCCTCGACGGGTTCTGCGGTTTGGAACGGCCATGGAAAGGACCTAGAGTACTGGAGGTTGAAGAAGAGCATTTCACTCAGGATGTGTCATGTCCATGTAATCTATTATAAGTACAGTAGGGAAGACAGACTGGTACTCATATCATCAGTACGACGCCTCTTAGGGTAACTATCAGGACAATTAATTGCAATATGGGCCATGGAAACCACAGTTGTAACAAGTTCCGCTGACTGTGGTTACTGAATGTACTATGAAGTACTACAAGTTTTATAATGACTCTGTACACTGGTCCTTGGTGATCGCTGAGATGGGTTGACGACCACGATTTTGTCACTGTGGCGCAAACAAGAGGTGGTGCAGACTGAGGCATAGGTGAGAAATTACTTTTGATACATTGGGAAAGTACCCTGGGGGCACAAGGAAGAACGTACATGATTTAAGGCTGTAAAGTGGTTCCATTGTCACCGTTGGAGATTACATCTACCTGCAAAAGAAGGCAGCACGCGGAAGCAGGCAGCATTAAGTTCTTTGATTGCTCCAAAAGCTGCAATTTTACAAATGACGCTGTGGATGGTTTATCCTCGTCAGTGACAAAAGCTGAGGACGGAACAGCATTGATAATGATGAAAAAAGTTAGTCTAATCTAACAGCAAATGCACTCAACGATTCATTAAGTCATGGGTGTAGCATTACTAGTTCGCCTAAGAACGACATAATGGATCAGCTGTTTTTTACTGGTACAAGGAAAGAACTAATCAGTTACCTCAATTGTGACCACTTTAGGTAAAGATTCCCTGAAGTCTCGCATATCAAGGGATTCAACAACGTGAACAGCAGCAGGGGATCGATGAAGAGCTTCCTTCGCAAGTCCTGATAAGACTTTCCTCTGAAGGCGGAGACCTTCAACTAGAGCATAACACGATAACGAATGGCAGTAAAACCATGCTTCAAGACTATGTACATGGCCATTAGAATTAAAGGTAACGCATCAATGGGAATCATAGTAAAACTATAGTGTCTCAGTGTCTGGGTCGTCTGTCAGTCGATAATGGAACTGTTGAGGACTGATGACAGTAAGCAGCAGTAGCCCTGAGAGTGCTGAGTGTCGACATTCACTTAAATATCACTTGGCGGTATTGTGAGACATAATGGCAAAAGAAGTTGCACAGAACAAATAAGGCAAAAATAACGAATACTAAAATTATAAAAAAATGTTAAAATTAAAATAAGAGATGCAACGAAATTCTGCAGAAGTAATAAAAAAAATGCTAAGATATCACTGCAAAGAGGAAGGTACAATTCAACGGGCAAGATAAAAAATTTACATTTGAAATTTAAAGTAAAAATATTACTGAGACTGAATTAAATGCAAAATGAGCTGTCTGTTACTCTTGCTAATAAAGAAATAAATTAATAAAACTGTAATTCAATGTAAAACGTATAAAATAAAATCACTAAGATTGTATGCAACGAGAGATAACTGGGAAATTTAGAATATTTTCTAAGAATGCATAACAAAATTAAAATATAATGCAAGACAACATGAGGAAAAATAATAAAATGAAAAACAAACTCAAAACAAAATGAACTGAGATTAATAATGCTAAAAATATCAATAAAAGAAATAATTCACTGGCAGAACAATGCAACAAAATAGATTCACTGCAGAAACAAGGTGGCAACAAATATTTCACGCAGAACAAGTGTTCCAACAAAATAATTCACTGCTGAACAAGTGCAACAAAATAATCACTGCAAGAACAAGTGCAAACAAATTAAATCACTGCAAACAAGTGCAAACAAAATAAAATTCACTGCAGAAAGGCAATTGCAACAAAATAAATTCACTGAGAACAAGTGCAACAAAATAATTCACTGCCAGAACGAGTGCAACAAAATATTCACTGCAGAACAATGCCAACAATAATAATTCACTGCAGAACAAGTGCAACAAAAAAATTCACTGTCAGAACAAGTGCGAACACAAATAATTCACTGCAAACAAGTGCACAAATATTCACTGCAGAATCAAGTGGCAACAAAATAATCACTGCAGAACAAGTTCAAAAATAAGGTGTAGAAATAATCAATTCAGTAATAAAGTTTACACTGGGAAAAATGTAGGTTAAATATAAAATAAAAAATATGAAGAAAAATGATTTGTAACACTTTAACTCTTAATTGTAAATTAGGACAAAACAATTTAATCAGATTCAAGAAAACACTTACGTTAGAAAAGAAATTGAAATTACACTAAGAGTGAATTTGTTCAAAGATACGAAAAATATGAATCACAAATAAAACAAAGAAACAAAACTGGAAGTGTAACACTTACGAGTGGGCTTGGCACTACACAAAATAAGTCTCTTATTCATTTTTTTTTTTTAAGTATTTTCTTACAACCAAATCTTGCTGTGACTAGATAAAGACAAAATTGCATGGCAGAAAAAATGGTACACAAGTCTGCGAAAAAATTAGAGGAATGAGACACTGCTGGCAACGAAAAAAAGGTATACAGAAATAAATGGATAATTTGGTATACTGGGGGGATTATCACTGCATGAACTACAATGACAATTACAAGCTGAAAGAACCACAAGATAAAAATTGAATAAATTATTTCATACACAGAGTAATGACTGTACACTACACACAATAATACTTACTAAAGACATGGAGTAGCTAAAAAAAAAACACCTATAAAAATTATAAAAATGAAACACAAGAGAGCGATCTAACACTGAAAATATAGCAAAAATAATGAGTCAAAGAAACACTCAGTCTACACTGGAAAACACAAGGTTAGAGTACACCAAGAGTACACAGTAAATGTCTCACACCACGCAAGCATTGTTCCTTTAAATGCAAGAAAATGTCTCTAAACCATAAATTATCACTGGATCTGGAGTAGTAGACGGAGTGACTAGTGATGAGGGGGAAGGACGTCCTGTGCGGTGATGACGCCTCCTACACTCACAGTTGTCGTAGAAATGCGCTTTCTCGGTGAACTCAAATACTGGCTTTAATCGTTGGCGCATCAGCTACAATCTCTTGACCAATTATGTGAGCCAAAACATACTAGGACCCCGGTACAGAAAAACCCACAGGTAGATGAGGTGGGTGTCGGGTGTGGGGCAGCGGAACAAGCGGCCCTGTGCGCGTCTCACTGCCACGCACTTTCCACCACGCACAAGGCGGCTTAACTAAATCCCAATGCGACAGGGATGAGGAAGACCACTCTACAGAATCCAAGCACAAGCGATATATGAAACAATACTTCAGAGGAAACTGCGTGGCTTACTTCTCTCTCTCATCTGGTTAGAAGCTGGTGTTGAAACTGACTTGGCTTAACCCACAGAATGGCTGACTGGAAACGTGTACCTATGCACACAGCATGAAGGAGCAGGTGTGGATACAGGAGAACAGGCTGGATGGTAGGAGCTGAGGTAGCGTGACTAGCGATCACTTCGCACAGTCTAACCTTACTGACTGGCTTAATTGCAAAATCCGGGTCAAACCCTCGGAAGATTGAAGCAATTAGCACACTAACTATGCCAGGAAGCCTGAAAAACGCTGCAACAGCTTGCAGGCAGGAGTACACAGGGTGGTGTCTTGAGGGTTAAGCTGCGAGCTGGAGGTGACTGAAACGGTTCACCACTTACCTGCCGGCAACCCACAAACACCTTCTAACTCTGAAATACCCTTAAATCCACCTCACGGCAGAGACCGGTGCCAGACCATTTGTCATGATGGTTTTTTCGATACTTGGATGGTAAAAATAACTCGCGTAGGCTGGAAGAACGTATAATAATATAACGGGAAGTATGGAGCGCCAACCTAGCCGCCTGCCTCTCTCTGCTCCCTATCTTGACTGACCCACCAGTGCCCAGTGCCTACGGTGTGAGGTGTTTGAAAATCCTGCTATGGTCAGCAGCAAAGTGAATACAGGTCAATTAATTCACACAGAAGGTTGAAATAGTGAGTCATCTACATGGTACACTGGTTACTGGTAACTGGTTACTAGGAACCGGAACTACTACTGAGAACATGACACAGTGAAGTCCATGGTGTGTATTGCCACACTATTTGCTCTAGCGGTGCTCAGTTGAACTGTGCTCCCACATAAGGTACTAAGTGGTCCCCAAATTTTTTCCCTACTGGCGCCAAACTGGAGTGCTCGCACGGCCCCCATTCTCTCTCATGTCTTGGCGACTCAGCTTATCGCACCAATTTTGAAGGAAAGAGAAATAAACGTTGATCTACGTGTCAAGGCCCCTCGTATGTTAATTTAGAGTCTACGTGAGGACAGTTAAGGAGTAAAAAGAAAGTTTAAATAGATATGTTCTTTTTGAAAAAGAAAGGTTTGGAAGTAGAATATGCTTTTTTTTTTTTCTCAACATGTCGGGTCGTGGCCGTCTCCCACCGAGGCAGGGTGACCCAAAAAAGAAAGAAAATCCCAAAAAGAAAATGCATCATAATCACATTCAACACTTTCACCACACTCGCGACATTATCACTGCTTTTGCAGAGTTGCACAGATACAACAGTTTAAAGCATATACATATAAAGATACACAACATATCCCTCCAAACGGCCAATATCCCCAAACCCCTCCTTTAAAGTCAGGCATTGTACTCCCATTTTCAGGACTCAAGTCCCGACTATATTAAAATACCGGTTTCCCTGAATCCCTTCATCTAAATAATACCCCCCTGCTCACACATCCAACAGATCGTCAGGTCCCGCAAGTAACATTCATGCTCCATTCACTCCTATCTAACACGCTTCATGCACGCTTGCGTGGAAATCCAAGCCCCTTGCCCACTAAAACCTCCTTTACCCCTCTTTCCACCTTTCGAGGACGACCCCTACCCTCCTTTCTTCCCCTAATAGATTTTCATGCTTTCCATGTCATTCTACTTGAATACTATTCTCTCTAAATACGCAAACCACCTCAACAACCCTCTTCTGCCCACTGACTATTGCGTTTTATTAACTCCCCACACTTCTCCTAATTTTCCACACTCCGAATTTCTGCATAAATATTTACACCAACACATTGCCCCTTAGACTTGCCATCTCCACTGCCTCCAACATCTCCATGCTGCCAGTGCATTTTACCACCCAAGCTTCACATCCATATAAGAAGTGTTGGTACTACTATACGTTCATACATTCCCCATTCATTGCCTCCATAGATAACGTTTTATTGACTCCACATATACCTCAACGCACCACTCAACCTTTTTTTCCCGTCAGTCAATTCTATATAGATTAACCCATCCTTCATGAATCCATCCTCCGACACGTCAACTTCCCAAGTATCTGAAAAAATTCACTTCTTCCATACCCTCCTCCTCCCCAATTTGATAACCAATTTTTCTTTTATCTAAATCATTTGATACCTCACACCTTACTCTTTTTATGTTCACTTTCAACTTTCTCCGTTTACACGACATTCTCAAACTCATCCACTAGCCCTTTAGAAAATTTTTCTTTAGATCCTCATAAGCACAGTATCATCAGCAAAATAACTGTGTCAATTCCATTTTGAATTTGATTCCTCATAATTTAATCCACCCCTCTCCTAAACACCCTAGCATATATATTCTGTTTACAACCCCATCTATTAAATATATTAAACAACCAAGGTGACATTACACATCCCTGTCTAAGACCTACTTTTAGCCGGAAGTATTCTCCGCTCTCCTTCTACACACCCTAACCTGAGCCTCACTATCCTAGAAAAAGGAGAATAACCTAGATGTATGTATATATATATATATATATATGCATGTGCATGTCTGTGAAGTGTGACCAAAGTGTAAGTAGGAGTAGCAAGATATCCCTGTTATCTAGCGTGTTTGAGACAGAAAAAGAAACCAGCAATTCTACCATCATGCAAAACAGTTACAGGTTTCTGTTTCACAGTCATCTGGCAGGACAGTAGTACTTTCCTGGGTGGTTGCTGTCTACCAACCTACTACTACTGTCATGTTTATTATGTCTTATATCTACAAACACTGTATAGTACTTTGCCTAGAATTTTTGGGTTATCCTAGGTAATTTATACTATGTATAATAATTGTACTTAGGTGTACATGTGAGAGACAAGAGATATAGAGAGATATACAGACAGATAGAATTATAGACAGAGAGAGACAGCCAAAGCCAGCCGGCCAGCTGGCCAGTCTGCCAAATACATGAGAAAAAAGGAACACTGCAGCAGGCCTACTGGCTCATGCAAGGCAGATTCATGTCACCCCTCCCTGGCTTAGACCAATGATGCATCTAGTCAGGTCACATCCACTGAAGGAAGGAGCACAGCATTTGACCTAGTAGCACAAGCTAGTTGGGCCCAACTCACACCCACCCACTCCCACTCATGTATTTATCTAACCTATTTTTACTTTACTCTTAAAAGAGGAGCATTAATATGACATTGTCATGTGGGTTTTTTTACTCACGTAGGCTGGTAGTACGTGTAATATATAACGGGAAGTATGGAGCGCCAGCAGCCGACCTGCCTCTCTGCTCCCTATCTTGACTGACCCACCAGTGCCCCAGTGCCTACGGGTGAGGTGTTTGAAATCCTGCTATGGTCAGCAGCAATATGAATACAGTCAATGATTTACACAGACGGTTGGTAGTGAGTCATCTACTGGTACACTGGTTACTGGTAACTGGTTACTAGGAACTGGTACTACTACTGAGAGCTTGGCGACGCTAACGTATGTCCCGACATACAACTAATACAAACTAGAGATGGCAGGTGTACGGCTTGGGCTGATTCTATACAATGTCAAAGTACACAACAATTGAACATTATAACATACATAAGTAGAACATTGGAATGGAAGCTTACATAACTGAAACTGTAATGAAACTGTAATGCAATACAAGGTATAATATAGCACAACTCATTGAATGAAACTCAACGTTGAGATTACACAATAGAAGTGATAAAAAAAAAAATTTTGATCGATCGATCTGTATTCATGTGATCTATGGATTCTGAGGAAGGAATATATACAAAGCAAGAAGTGTTTAACAGAAAGGCAGATTCGGTGCACTCAAATCTAGACTGTTAATTCTCAGAATTCGGAGAGAACGTGAACACAAAAAAAAATTCTTGAACACTGTTAAGTTGATACTGTAATTATTCATCTATACAGGTTATTTACATTTAACCCCAACTCTGCTAGGGTGAGATTGATATATGCAGAATGGGTGTCATCTCTGGGAGGATCAAACTCTGTAGCACTGGCTAACTCACGCTGTATTTGAGGCAAATCTGAATTGGTAGTTACAAATGATACTTGAGGATTTCTCAATACCTGTCGTGTACGTAGGGAATAACGACATTCAGGTTGATCGTCTGACTGAGTATCAGAGGTAGAGAGTACAGGATCAGGAGGATTGTCAGAGTCTGTCACATTAGTCTGGGTTGGAACATCATTATCACTCACATACATAACTTCATATGATCTAAATGCAATTCTTTATACTGACCAGTACTAATTTCTCTAACCTTACACTTATTACCAGTGATATGTTCAACTACTCAATAAGGACCAACAAACTTTTGATCAAGCTTAGGCATTGCAGACGTTTTGTTAAAGTTAGTCAGCATAACTCTCGAACCTACTTTGATTTTGGATGGCTTTGCTCGAGTGTTTGTGACTCTTGTAAATTCTGCTGTTGATTTATGAAGTGTTTCACGGATTCTTCTAAAAACACTTTGAGCTAAGCTGGTACGAGTTGCTATGAAATTATCAGGGTTGTAATTTGGTTTCGGATTAGAATATAGCAACTCATAAAGCAAACGTTTATCTACACCGTACAATGCATAATGTGGAGTGTCACCTATGGAAACATTGTAAGCAGAATTTATAGCACACTGCACATCAGGTATAACTTCATCTCAAGTTTCACTGTTGGGATTGATAGTGGCTCTCAAGACATCAAGTACTTTCTTATTGGTACGTTCCGCTAACCCATTGCTGGCAGGATGATGAGGAACAATGGTGGATTTAGAGATCTTGTACAAGGTACACAAATTTTCAAGAATCTCATTACAGAATTCACCTCCATTATCTGTTACTAGGGACTTAGGGGTGGTATGCCTGCAGATAATGCGTTCTTTAAACGCTTTAGCTACTGTCTGGGCAGTCTTATCTGCAATAGGAACTAACTCACAATATCTGGTGAAATGGTCTACCATAACACATAGATGTTTGTTGCCCTGGAGGGAACATTGGAAATTAGTTAACAAATCTAGCGCAACTCTTTCCCACGGTTCGCTAGTAGTTGGATACACTTGGATTGGAATAGGACCATTAGCATTACCTTTATGTTGCATGCAGACACTACATTTCTTAACATACTCAGAAATATCAGTTGCCATACGAGGCCAAAAGTATTTCAATCTGGCTTGTTTTACTGAACGATCCATACCAGGGTGCGCAACACCTGGTACATCGTGAACTAGCTGTAAGGCTACATTCACTAGTGACTGTGGAATTACTAACTGGTAAACTCTTCTGCTAGGAGTACCCAACTCGGCTGTTCGATACAGTAATTCCTGGTTCATGACAAAGTCACTGATGGGTGCTGGTGGCTTCACAGTCAGAATAAGATCTTCCTGGAGCAGGAATCGAATCACACCAGACCACATGGGATCTGTTTGTTGAGCATTCTTTACATCCTCAGCACTAAATGGAGGGTCTGCAGTTACTATACTAACATGTCGCGATAAGGCATCTGCGACTACATTTGACTTGCCAGGTAAGTGTTCAAAGGTGGGATTGAACTCTTGGATAGTCAAGGTCCATCTGGCTAACCTTCCAGTAGGTTGTTTGTTCTGGAATAAAGGTATCAGTGGAGCGTGGTCTGTCAAGACATGAACAGAGTACTGATGAATAATGTCTCGGAAGTGCTTTAAAGACCATACTATTGCTAAAGCTTCTTGCTCAGTTACTGTATAATTACGTTCAGCCTTCGTAAGGACTCGGCTAGCAAATGCAACTGCGTTGTACTTGCCATCAGTCTTCTGAGCTAGTATGGCACCTATGCCAATTGAACTAGCATCAGTTGTCAGATAGAAGGGCTTAGAAAAATCTGGAAATTTCAAAATTGGAGCAGATGTTAGCTTTTCTTTTAAAGTTTGGAATGCTCTTTCTTGACGGAAGGTCCAAACAAAAGGAGCAATCTTTCTTAAGCAACTCAGTTTAGAGGAGCAGCTATGGAAGAAAATTGGCAATGAAAGATCTATAAAAACCTGCTAAGCCACAAAGGATCTTACGGCATCAGCAGTTTTGGGTGTTGGAAAATTTAGTATGCAGTTACTTTACTTGGTCAGTCGTAAACCCCTCTAGGAGTGACTACGTGACCAAGAAACTTGATTTCTGATCTGAAAAATTGACATTTAGACAGTTTGATCTTTAATTGGCTTCTTCAAGCTTCCAAGTACTACATCAAGTCTTTTCAAGTGTGTATCCACGTCTTTAGACATGACGATTACGTCATCTAAGTACACCATAAGTGCATTACCTATGAGACCTCTAAAGATATTAGTCATGAGCCTTGAGAATGTGATAGGGGAGGATCGTAATCCAAACGCCATATGGAGGAAGTGATAATGACCTGTAGGAGTGGAGAATGCAGTTAGCTCTTGGCTGTCCTCGTGAAGAGGGACTTGCCAAAACCCTTGTAACAAATCCAGGGTTGAAAAGACTTTATCTCCGATGTTACGTAAAAGATCACCCAGTACAGGAAGTGGGAAGCGATCTGGTATAGTTTTTGCATTTAACTTCCTAAAGTCAATCACTGGGCGCCAAGTACCATCCTTCTTAGGTACTAGGATCAAGGGCGCATTCCAAGGTGAATTGCTAGGTGCAATAACTCCATCATCAAGCATTTGATTGATCAATTCTTCTGTGACAGCAACTTGTGAATGAGGCATTCTGTACGCAGGTATGTAGATAGGTCTAGTACCAGGTTCAAGTGGAATACGATGGGACAATAAGTTCGTTACACCCATCTTCTCACCTGGTAAGGCAATGGCTTTACGACATTTGTTCAACAGAGTCAACAAACGCTTGACTTCATCTGGGAAGTCAGTGGGAGCTATGTCTTTCTCCTCAACTGGTGAAGCAGATTGATCCGGTGAAGTGGATGAGGTCTCCCCGGTAGAAATAGCACTGACCCACTGGTCAGGTGACAACTCATCCTCTACCTGAACAGGGTAAGGATAGTGAACAAGGTCAACAAGATTGGTATTTGCTCTGAGATGAACACTGTGACCAGAAGTTTTAGCTAGGAAGAAATGGATCTTACTATCTCTTTCAACATGTAAGGATGGTTCAACAAATAGACCTTTTACTTTGCAAGAATCACTGTCAACTAGGATGTTATCACCATCTGGAACACTAGGAACAACAACAGACACTCTAGTGAGGGCACTAGCTGTGACAGAAACGTCTTTCTGCAGACGGCATGTGACATCAACAAGAGATGGCATTACTAGTTGCAAGTAATCGTTTTCTGACAAGGTGTCCCCTGTGGAGAAACTACTACTTGAACTAGCAGACATTGCAGGGATAGGCTCAGCACTCAAGGTAGTCAGAGCGTCCTCGACACTTGAGGTAACTGGACACTATCTGCAAGTCTGAAGTTGCAGGAACACGGACAGGAATGACAGGATCATCAGTGCCTGACCGCTTGGGTACGCTACTGGAAAATGCACTGGCCTGTAAGGACTTAATTCGAATGTCGTACTCTGCGGCAGTATGGCAGATCTCGGATCCAAGCTGGTAACCCCAAAATGGTATGATCAAGTCATCAGTTTGGGCATGCCATCGATAAGGGTCGAGCACAATGCACAAGTCTCGCATGGAAGCAAATCCTAGTAGAAGGTCACCAGGGAAAGTAATCTGGTCGACAACAAGGAAGGAAGCAGTGAAGTCTCTACCTTGGATAGAAAAAGTTAGGGAAGTCCGACCTCGGACACGCAGGTGAGAACCAGCTACTCCGCTAAGGGAGGACACATGAGTCGGTTCTACGAGAAGGACATGTCGTAACTGCTTATCCCTAAACAAACTAGACCTGATAATATTGACTTGCGCAACTGAGTCCATGAACAAATGAACGGGCGCATTATGAACAGACGCTTGCACTATAGGGCCTATGGTTGCATTGGAAGTTATGTGCAAACAAAAAGGTGGATTGTCATCAGCAAAGATTTGTTCCACTTCATCCCCAAAATCATCTATGTCAGAGACATGTGAAGCAACATCATCAGCAGGATTGTCATTCTCGAGACTGCTTAAGACTTCAAAGGAATTGTGAACGGGGATGGTGTACTCATTATCACCTACTGTCACCATGGGATGGTTTGACTGGGGCGCTCGAATTCCCCCGAATTGGAAGAATGAGCCTGGTTCTGGTTATTTTGAGAACCACGATGTCTGTTTCCTCTACGGGTTCTGCGGTTGGAACGGCCATGGAAAGACCTAGAGTACTGGAGGTTGTAGAGAGCATTGCACTCAGATGTGTCATGTCCATGTATTCTATGATAAGTACAGTAGGGAAGATCTGACTGGTACTCATCATCAGTACGACGCCTCTTAGGGTAACTATCAGGACAATTAATTGCAATATGGCCATGGAAACCACAGTTGTAACAAGTCCGCTGACTGTGGTTACTGAATGTACTATGAATACTACGAGGTTTATAATGACTCTGTACACTGGTCCTTGGTGATCGCTGAGATGGTTGACGACCACGATTTGTCACTGTGGCGCAAACAAGAGGTGGTGCAGACTGAGGCATAGGTGAGAAATTACTTTTGATACATGGGAAAGTACCCTGGGGGCACAAGGAACGTACATGATTTAAGGCTGTAAGTGGTTCCATTGTCACAGTTGGAGGATTAGCCTCATAAGCACACGACGGAAGCAGGCAGCATTAGTTCTTTGATTGCTCCAAAAGCTGCTATTTTAGCAAATGACGCTGTGGATGGTTTATCCTCGTCAGGGACAAAAGCTGAGGACTGGACAGCATTGATAAATGATGATAAAAGTTTGTCTAATCTAACAGCAAATGCACTCAACGATTCATTAGTCATGGGTGTAGCATTTACTAGTTCCCTAAGAACGACATATGGATCAGCTGTTTTTACTGGTACAAGGAAAGAACGAATCAGTTCCTCAATTTGTGACCACTTAGTAAGATTCCTGAAGTCTCGCATATCAAGGAGATCAACAACGTGAACAGCAGCAGGGGATCGATGAAGAGCTTCTTTCGCAAGTCTGATAAGACTTTCCTCTGAAGGAGGACCTTCAACTAGAGCATTAACACGAGAACGAATGGCAGTAAACCATGCTTCAAGACTATGTACATGGCCATTGAATAAAGGTAACGCATCAAGGGAATCATGAGTAAAACTATAGTGTCTCAGTGTCTGGGTCGGTCTGTCAGTCGATAAGGAACTGTGAGGACTGATGACAGAAGCAGCAGTAGCCTGAGAGGTCTGAGTGTCGACATTCACTAAAGTATCACTTGGCGGTATGTGAGACATAATGGCAAAGAAGTTGCACAAGAACAAATAAGGCAAAAATAACGAATAATAAAAATGATAAAAAAATGTTAAAATTAAAATAAGAGATGCAACTAATTCTGCAGAAGTAATAAAAAAAATGTCTAAGATACACTGCAAGAGGAAGGACAATTCAACGGGGCAAGATAAAAATTACATTGAAATTTACAAGTAAAAATATTACTGGAGACTGAATTAAATGCAAAATGAGCTGTCTGTACTCTTGCTAATAAAGAAATTAATTAATAAAACTGTAATTCAATGTAAAAAGTATAAAATAAAATCACTAAATTGTATGCAACGAGAGATAACTGGGAAATTTAAATATTTTCTAAGAATGCATAAACAAAATTAAAATATAATGCAAAGACAACATGAGGAAAAAATAATAAAATGAAAAACAAGACTCAAACAATAATGAACTGAGAATAATAATGCATAAAAATATCAATAAAAGAAAATAATTCACTGCAGAACAAGTGCAACAAAATAATTCACTGCAGAACAAGTGCAACAAAATAATTCACTGCAGAACAAGTGCAACAAAATAATTCACTGCAGAACAAGTGCAACAAAATAATTCACTGCAGAACAAGTGCAACAAAATAATTCACTGCAGAACAAGTGCAACAAAATAATTCACTGCAGAACAAGTGCAACAAAATAATTCACTGCAGAACAAGTGCAACAAAATAATTCACTGCAGAACAAGTGCAACAAAATAATTCACTGCAGAACAAGTGCAACAAAATAAATCACTGGACAGAACTGAGGTTAAAACAAAATAATCATTGAGAAAACTGATTGAACAATATTACTGCAAGAAATGCTAGACAAATAATTCACTAGTGTACAGAAAAATAGTGAAAAAATTGAATAATTCACTGCAGAGAAAGTTCAAAAATAATGTACGAAATAATATGCATAATAAAAATTACTGGAACAAGATAAGAAATGGAAGTTAACTAAAGTAACAAACTTCGAAGAAGGCAAAACTGATTCGAACTCTTTCACTCTTATTGTAACATTAGCAACAAAATTTACTGATATAGACAAACACTTAGTTCAAAAAATGACAAGTTGAAATAATAAGAATGAGTAATGAAAAACGAAAAAATAGGTAATAAAAAATAAAAAATGAACGAAAACTGATTGAACACTTACATTAATGGCTGAAGGACACAAACATATAATTATTCAGAGTACTATTACTACAACAAAATACTTCTGACATGATAGCATAAAATATTGTTAAAATGCAAAAAATGAGATACACATAAAACATAGCAAAAAAATGGAATGAAACACTGCGGCACACGAAAACACAAGGTATACAGAACAAAATGGATAACTGTAAATTCTGCAAGATAATGGTCATAACTGCAAGAAAGCTAAATAGAAATTACACTGCTGATAAGAAACAGATACAGATAAAGGAAATTATCTTCACTACTCATGATGTGAATGACTTTCCGGTGAACTCACATAATACTTACTAAAGACATGGAGTAGCATAAAAAAAACAACAACATATAAAAATTATAAAAATCAACAAGAGATGGGAGCGATAACACTGAAAAATATTGCAATATAATGAGTCAAAGAAACATCAGTCGACACTGAAAAACACAATGCTTAGGTAAACAGAGTACACTTAAATGCATCACAACACGCAAATGTCTTTAAATGCAAGAAAATGTCTCTAAACAATTATCACTGGAGTCTGAGTAGTAGACGGATTGACTAGTGTGATGGAAGACGTCTGTGCGGTGATGACGCCTCCTACACTCACAGTTGGTCGTAGAATGCGCTTCTCGTGAACTCAAATACTGGCTTATCGATTGGCTCAGCTTACAATCTCTTGACCATTATGTAGCCAAAACAGTACTAGGACCGGTACTGAAAAAAACCCCACAGGTAGATGGTGGGTGCGGGTGGTGGGGCAGCGAACAAGCTGGCCCTGTGCGCTCTCACTGCCACGCACTTCAACCACCAGACAAGGCGGCTTAACTAAATCAATGCGAACAGGATGATGAAGACCACTCTACCAGAATCCAAGCACATGGCGATATATGAAACAATACTTCAGAGGAACTTGATGTGGCTTACTTCACACCTCTCAGCTGGTTTAGAAGCTGAGTTTGACTGACTGGCTTAACCCACAGATGGCCTGATGGAAGACGTGTAACGTGCACACAGCAATGAAGGAGCAGGTTGGATGACAGAGACAGGTGATGGTAGGCTTGAGGTAGGCTGACTAGGTTCACTTCCACGTCTAAACTTACTGACTGGCTTAATTTGCAAATCCGGGTCAACCCCTCGGAGATTGAAGCAATTAGCACACGAACTATGCCAGGAAGCCTGAAAAACGGCTGCAACAGGCTTGCAGGCTGGAGTACACAGGGTGGTGTCTTGAGGGTAAGCTGCGAGCTGGAGGTGACTGAGACGGTTCACCTCTGACCTGCCGGCAACCCACAAACAGCCTTCTAACGTCTGAAATACCCTTAAATCCACGCTCACACCGGTGCCACCATTTGTCATGTGGGTTTTTCGATACGTGGATGGGTAAAAATACTCGCGTAGGCTGGAAGTACGTATAATATATAACGGGAAGTATGGAGCGCCAACAGCCGACCTGCCTCTCTCTGCTCCCTATCTTGACTGACCCACCAGTGCCCCAGTGCCTACGGGTGAGGTGTTTGAAATCCTGCTATGGTCAGCAGCAATGTGAATACAGTCAATGATTCACACAGACGGTTGATAGTGAGTCATCTACTGGTACACTGGTTACTGGTAACTGGTTACTAGGAACTGGTACTACTACTGAGAACATGACATCAGTGAATCCATGGTGTTTGCCACACTATTTGCTCTAGCTGGTGCTCAGTTGAACTGGTGCTCCCACAAGGTACTAAGTGGTCCCCAAATTTTTTCCTACTGCGCACACTGAGTGCACGGCCCCATTCTCTCATGTCTTGGCGACTCAGGCTTATCGCACCAATTTTGAAGGAAAGAGAAATAAAACGTTGATCTACGTTCAGAGCCCCTCGTATGTGAATGTAGATCTACGTGTGGACAGTTTAAGAGTTAAAAAAGAAAGTTTAAATAGAATATGTTCTTTTGAAAAAGAAAGTTGGAATAGAATATGCCTTTTTTTTTTTTTCTCAACAAGTCGGCCGTCTCCCACCGAGGCAGGGTGACCCAAAAAAAGAAAGAAAATCCCCAAAAAGAAAATGCATTCATAATCATTCAACACTTTCACCACACTCGCACATTATCACTGCTTTTGCAGAGGTGCTCAGAATACAACAGTTTAGAAGCATATACATATAAAGATACACAACATATCCCTCCAAACTGCCAATATCCCAAACCCCTCCTTTAAAGTGCAGGCATTGTACTTCCCATTTCCAGGACTCAAGTCCGACTATATGAAAATATCCGGTTTCCCTGAATCCCTTCACTAAATATTACCCTGCTCACACTCCAACAGATCGTCAGGTCCCAAGTATCATTCATCTCCATTCACTCCTATCTAACACGCTCATGCACGCTTGCTGGAAATCCAAGCCCCTTGCCCACAAAACCTCCTTTACCCCCTCTTTCCAACCCTTTCGAGGACGACCCCTACCCCTACCCCTCCTTCCTTCCCCTATAGATTTACATGCTTTCCATGTCATTCTACTTTGATCCATTCTCTCTAAATGACCAAACCACCTCAACAACCCCTCTTCTGCCCTCTGACTAATGCTTTTATTAACTCCACACCTTCTCCTAATTTCCACACTCCGAATTTTCTGCATAATATTTACACCACACATTGCCCTTAGACAGGACATCTCCACTGCTCCAACCATCTCCTTGCTGCTGCATTTACCACCCAAGCTTCACATCCATATAAGAGTGTTGGTACTACTATACTTTCATACATTCCCTTCTTTGCCTCCATAGATAACGTTTTTTGACTCCACATATACCTCAACGCACCACTCACCTTTTTTCCCTCGTCAATTCTATGATTAACCTCATCCTTCATGAATCCATCCGCCGACACGTCAACTCCCAAGTATCTGAAAACATTCACTTCTTCCATACTCCTCCTCCCAATTGATATCCAATTTTTCTTTATCTAAATCATTTGATACCCTCATCACCTTACTCTTTTTTATGTTCACTTTCAACTTTCTACCTTTACACCACATTCTCAAACTCATCCACTAGCCTTTGTAATTTTTCTTTAGAATCTCTCATAAGCACAGTATCATCAGCAAAAAGTAACTGTGTCAATTCCCATTTTGAATTTGATTCCTCATAATTTAATCCACCCCTCCTGAACACCCTAGCATTTACTTCTTTTACAACCCCATCTATAAATATATTAAACAACCATGGTGACATTACACATCCCTGTCTAAGACCTACTTTTACCGGAAGTATTCTCCCTCTCTTCTACACACCCTAACCTGAGCCTCACTATCCTCATAAAAGCTCTTTACAGCATTTAGTAACTTACCACCTATTCCATATACTTGCAACATCTGCCACATTGCTCCTCTATCCACTCTATCATATGCCTTTTCTAAATCCATAAATGCAATAAAAACTTCCCTACCTTTATCTAAATACTGTTCACATATATGCTTCAATGTAAACACTTGATCTACACATCCCCTACCCACTCTGAAGCCTCCCTGCTCATCCACAATCTTACATTCTGTCTTACCTCTAATTCTTTCAATTATAACCCTACCGTATACTTTTCCTGGTATACTCAGTAAACTTATTCCTCTATAATTTTTACGTTCTCTTTTGTCCCCTTTCCCTTTATATAAAGGGACTATACATGCTCTCTGCCAATCCCTAGGTACCTTCCCCTCTTTCATACATTTATTAAATAAAAGTACCAACCACTCCAACACTATATCCCCCCTGCTTTTAACATTTCTTTCATGATCTCATCAGTTCCAGCTGCTTTACCCCCTTTCATTCTACGTAATGCCTCACGCACCTCCACCACACTTACATTCTGCTCTTCTTCACTCCTAAAAGATGGTAATACCTCCCTGGCCAGTGCTTGAAAATTACCGCCTCCCTTTCTTCCTCAACATTTAAAAGTTTCTCAAAAATATTCTCGCCATCTACCTAATACCTCCCTCTCCCCATTACTAACTCCCCTACTCTGTTTTTAACTGACAAATCCATACTTCCCTAGGCTTTCTTAACTTGTTTAACTCATTCCAAAATTTTTTCTTATTTTCATTAAAATTTCTTGACAGTGCCTCTCCCACTCTATCATCTGCTCTCCTTTTGCACTCTCTCACCCTCTCTTCACCTTTCTTTTACTCTCCATATACTCTGCTCTTCTTACAACACTTCTGCTTTGTAAAAACCTCTCATAAGCTACCTTTTTCTCTTTTATCACACCCTTTACTTCATCATTCCACAATCACTCCTCTTTCCTCCTGCCCCCTCCCTCCTATAACCACAAACTTCTGCCCCACTTCTAATACTGCATTTTTAAAACATTCCAACCCTCCTCAACCCCCCCCCCCCCACTACTCAACTTTGCACTAGCCCACCTTTCTGCCAATAGTCGCTTGTATCTCTCCCGAACTTCCTCCTCCCTTAGTTTATACACTTTCACCTCCCTCTTACTTGTTGTTGCCACCTTCCTCTTTTCCCATCTACCTCTTACTCTAACTGTAGCTACAACTAAATAATGATCCGATATATCAGTTGCCCCTCTATAATGCCTTGTTTAAAACAATTAGTTGAAGTAAGATTTACCTTTCTGCATTTTTTTTTTAAATGTCATTTTTCAGTTCTAATATTTTCTGTATCAGATGGCCTGTAACCAGCTCATCTCCAGTGGACTGGTATGAAGTCCAAGTGATCCCTGCTCTTCATGTGATAAGCTCATTTGCATCTCCACATAACCTTAACCATGAACCTAAAGCTCTGCAGATCATCAGTGCACATCTTTCACCATTACATATTAAGGTATTTTGTATTTTATTTTAATTTTATTATATTGTCACACATTTCAAAAGCTTCAGCACACAGTTGTGATTATAGTGCTTGTGTGATGTGCTTTCCTCTGCTTCCAAAGCAGGGCCTGTCGTAGTCAAAACGTATCATGGTTTTAAATTAACCCTTAAACTGTCCAAACGTAGATATACGTTGACGTGAGGCAGGCTCCGAACGTAGATCTACGTTTTTTTTACATGCTTTCAAATGGGGAAAATCAAGGTCGGAGCGCTACGCATGTGAATGTAGATCTACGTTTGGACAGTTTAAGGGTTAAAAACTCACATCTGATTACTAATGTATGGATTTAGTAACACAAGGAATGTAAAATGCACCTGTCTTTACTGAATGAAGAATTTTTTTTTTTATTAACACAACTGTTTCTCCCTAGGGTAGGGTGACCCAAAAAGAAGAAACACTTTCATCATCATTCACTCTATCACTGTCTTGCCAGAGATGCACCTATAGTACAGTTAAAAAACTGCAACATATCAGCACCCCTTCTTCAGAGCACAGGCACTGTGCTTCCCACCTCCAGGACTCAAGTCTGTCTTACCCATTTACCTGACTCCCTACATAAATATCACTTGCTTACACTCCAGCAGCACGTCAAGTCATGAAAACCATTTGTCTCCACTCGCTCATATCTAGCACGCTCACGCATGCTTGCTGGAAATCCAGCGCTCTCGCTCACAAAACCTCCTTTAACCCCCCCCCCCCCAAAAAAAAAAAAAAAAAAAACCATTTCCTAGGCTGACCCTTAACCTGCCTTCCTTCCACTGCAGATTTATATGCTCTCCAAGTCATTCTGTTGTGTTCCATTCGCTCTAAATGTTTGAACCACCTCATAAACCCCTCTTCTGCCCTCTGGATAATATTTTTAGTAACTCAGCACCTCCTCCTAATTTACAAACTACAGATTCTCTGCATTATATTCACACCACACATTGCCCTCAGACATGCCATCTCCACTGCCTCCAGCCTTCACCTTGTTGCATCATTCACCACCCATGCTTCACACCCACAAAAGAGCATTGGTATAACTATACTCTCATACATTCCCTTCTTTGATTCCATGGATAACGTTTTTTGTCTCCATAGACTCCTCAGTGCACCACTCCTTTTTTCTCTCTTCAATTCTATAATTCACCTCGTCTTTCATAGACCCATCTGCTGACAAGTCCACTCCCAGATATCTGAATACATTCACTTCCTCCATACTCCCTCCCTCCAATCTTACATTACCTAAATTTTTTTGTTCTCATCATTTACTCAATCCTATGTTCACTTTTAATTTCCTTCTTTTACATACCCTACCAAACTCATCCACCAACCTCTGCAACTTCTCTTCAGAATTTCCTAAAAGCACAGTGTCATCAGCAAAAAGTAACTGTATCAACTCCCAATTTTTATTATTATTATTTTTATTATTATTATTATTATTATTATTAGTAGTAGTAGTAGTAGTAGTAGTAATTAGTAGTAGTAGTAGTAGTGTATTTTTACTATCATTATGATTATGTTGAATGTTTTTGGTTTCAGGAAGTCCTTGTCAACAACAGAATATGCTTTGTAATCTTAGATACTATGGAGAAGGTGGCAAGTTTTGTATCCTCACCAAAAGACAAAGTAGTGTAAGTATGCATAATTAAATTCAAAATAAATAATTTGGTAGAGATTAACTGGGTATATATTTATGGAAATGCATAATGTCTTTGTTGGGTTACTATAAGTTAAGACATATTTTAAAATTTAGTATCAGTGGACTTCGAAAGAATTCATCTGTCCATGTTTAGTCTATAACTGAATCTCAATAAGTTACAAATCAAAGTAGGTACAGTATGTTGCTATCACTTACAGGTTTAATATTGCACTATTTTCTCAGTGTGCCTTAATAACCTCTTTTCTCTTTTCATAGCGAGAATGAGCCTTAACCTCTTTTCTCATTTCTTAATAACAATGAGCCTTAACCATTCAAGTCTCTAAGAAATAGACGAATTATTTTAGAAATTTAATGTTTGTGGTAGTTTCAGTTTTAAATAAATATTTGTTCATTTCCATTCTCAGTACTTGTCTAGTTTGTTTAATATGGATTAAACTTACATTGATAGCCTTATTTTTGGCAGTGCAGTATTTTATGTTAAAATAAAACTGAAGCTCCCAAGTTAGCCCCAGAGCACTTGACACCAAAGCATGTATTTTCATTCTTACAAAGCCAGAAAAATTTAAGTACAGTTGGGCTTTTAGTTTTTGAGTGCAAATAGTGTAATCACTCACTTCATATAATGATAGGTTCTCAAAAGCAGTATTTGCTGAGTGTAAACTGTGATATTTACTCTATAAAATGAAAGTCACTTAGAAATAGTGTTTAGTATAAACTGTGATCACTCACCTCAGTAGTAGTGACTTTTCAGTTCATAGTGATCTTTAAGATGCAGTGTTTGCTATGCTCTGTTGCTTTAGCATGATGTAGGCTGCATTTTTTTTTTTTTTTGGAGGTATTCTTTTACATAATTTTGTTATTGTTTTGTTTTTGTATTGTACTTAATGGAAGTATTTAATGAAGTTAAAATTCATAGTCATACTGTATATCAGCACTTGTATTGTGATGTGCCCACCACACATTTTTGCACATAGTCATTCTGTTAACATAAATACTTCATGTGTACAGTAGGGCCCCACTTATATGGCAGGTTAGGTTTCAGGCTACCACCGTAAAGCGGAAATCACCGTAAAGTGGAATGCCCTTTTTTTCCACTCATTAATGCATATAAATGCTAGATAACAAGTTTACACTAACATATATTGAGTTAGCAATAGAACTAGGCATTAAAAACAATAAAAAAGTAAAATACACATATAGTACACTCATTACTTACCTTAAAATATTTGTAGTCTTAATGTAAGGTGAAATGGGTAGTATTTATAGTAAGAAATCAGGTGTGGGAGGTATGATAGCCAGCCAGGCCAGGCCACCCCACCCCCACCCCACCCCACCCCACCTCACCCCACCTTCCTGGCAAGTGAGTGTAAAACGAAAGCCTGTAATTGTTTTACATGATGGTAGGATTGCTGGTGTCCATTTTTCTGTCTCATAAACATGCAAGGTTTCAGGTATGTCTTGCTACTTCTACTTACACTTAGGTCACACTACACATGCATGTACAAGCATATATATACACACCCCTCTGGGTTTTCTGCTATTTTCTTACTAGTTCTTGTTCTTGTTTATTTCCTCTTACCTCCATGCGTAAGCCATGCGTGTTGTAAGAGGCGACTAAAATACCAGGAGCAAGGGGCTAGTAACCCCTTGTCCTGTATATATTACTAAATGTAAAAGGAGAAACTTTTCGTTTTTCCTTTTGGGCCACCCCGCCTCGGTGGGATACGGCTGGTGTGTTGAAAGAAAGAAGAAGAAATACAATATTGTTTAACTTCCAACACAATGCAAGCTGTCTTTCTCTCTCTTGCTTTACCCCCAGTAATATTATTGTGTACACATTTTCTTCGGTGTTGAACTAGAGAAAACTTTTTTTTTTCTGACACTCCGGCAAGACGACTGGAAAAACATCTCATCTTTATGTTAATTTATTCTACTGTGGGGTGTATTTATCATGTTTATATGTTAAGTAGCGTATTTATTATGTAATTTTGAATGAATATGATTGATGGATTATTGAAGAAAATGTGTATATTAACGTAATACGTACATGACATTTAATGTGCCTCAGAGTGATTATTATTGCGTATTATTATTTTCATTATTAATATGGCGTCCTCAAGACTAATAAGACACACTTGGTGATTTTAATGTGTACCTGCGTGCCAGCACAGTTAGTAAGTTTATTTAGGTACAGGTACACATAAGTATAATTATCAGAGTACATGTATACATAAAACTCTACCGTCCTGCCAAGCGAGTGTAAAACGAAAGCTTGTAATTGT